>JAIPRL010000205.1:65201-179009 GCA_025469235.1 Pemphigus obesinymphae
ATATTATTAATTTGATAATAATATTATCAACAATGTATAATTTACACTAACAATATAAGTTATCAAATTGATAATATGTTACATTATTTTTACAAAGTATATGATCAACTAAACAAGATATTATGCTGGACAACAACTTAAACATTGTTAACCATTGACAATATTACATTGTTAATATTATCAACGATGTTTTTTTCGGTGTATATAACCACTGGGATCAAGGACTCGATGAGCCCAGGGATCGTATAACCCCTTAAGCGTGTGACCGTGTATTTGTCGCAAAACATATTATATTATTTATATATTGTACACGGATATGTGTGTAATAATGCTGTGCACAAAATACACATACAATATTTTTATATTATTATTATTATTATTTTAAACGTGTTGTTCCCCTCCACGCGGTCGGTAAAAGCACACGGTCGCTGCTGTATGGAGGCATGTCCTCTTCTCGGCAATAATTGGTGCACCGGCCGGCCCGCTATATTCAGTCACATTTCAAACGTGTCTCGGAATAATATAATCTTATAATTCTGCCATATCACTCGCGCGCAACACATTCCCCGAAAACCGTTTCGTTTTCGTAACATTTTTTTTTGTTTTTTATTGGTTTTTTTTTTTTTTACAAACATCTCGTTTTCACGTGTCATTGTATAATAATATTATTGATTCACCGACTGTTGCTACTGTCATCGTCGTTATTATTATTATATACTTATATATATATATACATTTTTTTTTTTTCTAAAAATCGAGCACGATATTACAACACTATTTTATCATGACGGTGATACCCACGTTCGTCATAGATAAGATATTTTCAAAAATATTCAGAAGACAGTCAAAACATTACACCGTAGAACGTGAGTATAATAATATGTTGTTATTATTGTTTTTGGAAATACAAAAAAACGTCTGGAATCTGGTGAAAATTAGAAACATCGAAAAAACTAAAGTTTCACCTTCAGTATTCGAGATAACTGGAAACGTTCCATATCTCCTATTTAAACGGTATTCTTTTCGAGTACTAGAGCACATATAAAAGTACACATTTTATTGTACTTTATACAGTTTTTACTTTTTATGATTTGTGCATGTGCAGTACAATTTTGATTTTTCTAACGCTCATCATCATCATCATCTTTAATATTTACAAATTCAAATAGAACATATATTTTTTTAAAGAAACTTCCATTTTTATCCCAATATTCCTAATTCAATATTGATTAAATTATAACCGATTTAAATTTCAAAAAAAAAATTTTTTACCATTGATTATCTTAAATTATCAGTTTCTATATTATATAAACTCTGGTGTTTTATTAAAATAAATTGTAAATGTAAAATTTACACAAATTGATTTATTCAGTTTCAATCTTTTTTGTAGGATATTTTTTTCATGTGATTATAAATTTTTGACACTAGATATCAGCAAATTTTTTAAAGTTATTTTATTGTATCAATGATATTTTAAACTTGTTCTAATCTTGATTGAATATGAGTTGTAGTTTCAAATTTAAAACAGTGAGGAATCAGTCAATATCGGGTTCGAAATCATAGTTTATAAAATAAAATAAAATAATTAAATTGATTTTAAAAAATTTGACCTATTTGAATCTGATATCGAAAATGTGAAATCTATTTGAAAACAAAACTTGTATTGTGCAAATTTATCTAAACGGACCAAAATTATGTAAAGAACAAAAAATCGAGTATTCTATATCCTTCGTTACACAATAAGAACATAGTTTTAATTAGTTAAAAACTTGATAAGATATAGAGAGTTTCCAGTAATTACAAAACACTGTATCTATAATTGTAGATAAAATTTCGACAAAATAAATTATCGCCCTTTTTGTATGTATATTCGTCGCAATTTGTATATTTGATATAAATTTATCTGCTGCGTGCAATACTGATTTTAGATATAACCGAAATATATGACTAAACTTAATAATTTTCACGAAATGTCATTAGCGTCCATCATGTACACAGTCTCGTTATGATTAATAATTACCTACAGTAATTAGAAGAAAATTAGTAGTCGACTACAAAATAAATTTACCAAAATTACGTAAATGTACATTTTAATGTACGAAGGAAGGTATACTATTTAAAAAATACACCTCAGTATTTGATATTTTAAAATTGTTTTAAAAGAGATAAAAACCGATTTAGTTAGTTACACATTATCATTTTTCATTTGACGGACGAACTTGGTCATTATTATACATATTATTTCATTTAAACATCATTTATTTTTTTATCATATATAATATATATAATACAAATATATTTAATATGTATATATATATATATATATATACATTTTTTAGTTTTACCTTATTAGTATAATCTACAGCAGGTACTTGTATTTTCACTCAAGCACATATTAGCGGGAAATAAATTATATCTAACTATAGCATGTAGTTTAACCTCGATAAAATGTCGGTCTCCTTTTGAAATCCAAATTTACAGATTCTAAATAGTAAAATTTGAAAAAAAAAGTTGTAACCATATGTATAACTATTTGATTGATTTAAATAATCGATTATAAAACGTTGCTATTACCTATTCTATGTTTACTCGAGAACAATTACTTATAGTTATGTTATTCCCGATGATCTCGATGCTGCATGATTCTGTGTGCATATTAGATAATGGTCGTAAAAATGTATTTTACCTGTATTGTTTTTATATGTGAATAAAATATTTTCCCGTTTATAAAATATATCTCACGGTATTACAATACACTTATAATGGAGTAGAAAATAATAATAATACTTAATATTAATCTATACAAACTTGCGTAATTAATACACAAAATAAGCATGCAACCGCTAACCCACTTATCTCCTTTCTTGTACTTATTATCATTATTATTATTATTATATTACGTTAGCAATGAGATTTCACTTTTTCCGCCATATCCGATTGCAATGGACAACGATTAAAAAATAAAGAATGGTTCGAATTTATTGTGAAATAAGTTAAGGTTTATTTTTAGCGGCATAAAAAATATCTAAAATAATATTGTCAATTAGTATTTAAAGTAAAAATATGCAAGTAAACACACACACCTGACACCTAGTATTAATTAAATTTATTATATTATTTGTCAATAGAAAGCTATTGCGGGTTTGGGGAAAACTATACCCTCGAAAGTAATAGCGTTGCAACATATACATAGTTTTCGGTCTTGAATTTTGAAGGAAAGTTCTGGGCGTTTATAGTTTCCCATGTTGAAATATAAGGATTTATTGATATATCAATGAAAAAAATGTATAGACGAAAAAAATAGCTAATATAGCTTTTTTAATTTTGGTTTCATTGTATATGTACTATACGAAAATAACTGTAATTTTATAGGTAATAGTAATATTGAACAATAAAATATATGTAATCATCATTAATATTAAATGATTAATAAAAGTATAATTGCAGGTACTTACTTAACATTACATTTAATACTGATTAGTGCAAATATTTTTGCACAAGTTCAGATAATATAATATTATTGTCGATAATTAAATTGTATACGTCTGCAGATATTTACACGAACAATGAATATTTCAATTAATTAATCTTTAATAAACATATTCACTCAAAGTATTATTCAATTTATATACGTATATCATATATATTTGAATAGCTATTGAAGATAAAAATATGAAATAAATATTACTGTTTTAATTCGCATGAAAACTATGATTATATCAGTGCATTTTACAAATCATATTTTTATAATATCGTGACTTAAAAATAATAATTATGGATTATTTTAGGCACTATTATTTGACAATCAAATATATATAGTATATACTTATATAATATATATATATATATATATATATATCTTATTCATCTAATTCGAGACTGTAACAACTCAAAAAAGTTAATAATATTAAAAAAAAATATTATAAAAAGAGAGTTCGTGTTGTTCTAAAATGAAACAAGTGCTATAATTTATATTGATTAATTATAATTTGCATTATGTTAGTTAATTTAATTTTAGTGTATTTTAACTCGTTTTACGATTTTTCGAATAGTTGCAGTCTTAAACTAAATGGTTGATATATTGTGGTATAATATATAGGTAATATAATGACGTAAATAAACAAGTAATATATTAAAATTTTTATATAGGAAAAAGGATTAGTGAAACAGTATTTATTCCAATATTAGTTATAAACTGGGTTGTGAATTTTATTCACTAAAAGACTGTCAAAAAATGGCATCATCTGGACCACGCAATATATACATAGTATATACAGTATATTCAAAACTTTATATTACAGTAATTTGGCCTATTCAGATTTTTAATATTCTACATTTTATTTTATAAAAAATAATTTGGTTCTCTAAAACTAAAAAGTTATTTTTGTACGGATTGCAGACATAAACTGTACGTAAAACTTAATTTTAAAATATTGTTATGTTATATTATGGTTTACATTAAGATAATATTTTATAATATATTTAGTAATGCTGAAGTAGTTAAGAATTAGACAAAAACTTATTTGTGAGAACCAGAAATTTTGTACTTTGTTGTATACTTTAGAATAATTATGTAGGTACAGGTATTGGTTTATATGTACGGGTTACTCATAAAAAAAGAATTGGTGACCTGTATATAAAAATAAATTATGAAATTACACTACTGTTGTTAAATATGCCTACACGTATGTAATTATGAATGGAAAAATATGCATTAAAAAAAGTTTTTACATTTAAGTAAATGTACAGAAAAAATAACACTGGGAAAGAATCAAGCACAACCATCAAATTTTAAAAATTACACATTTTTATAATGATAGATAAAGTTTTAGTAGAAAGATTTGAAGAAAATATACAGTGATCTACGCTTAAAACCTTCATTATATATGCAAAAATATGCAAGATTTTTGTATATTATATATTTATAATAATATGAACTGATTACCTAATTAATTGTATTCTTTGAAGTAATAAAAACAAAATAACAGACAAATGCATTAAATTTACAACTCTAGAAATAACTACCTAATTATTTTATTTTATTATTATTAAATACGTACCTATTATAGAACACTAATATTGCAATCAAAGCTGGGGGAAAAAAAGTGACTAGAAATATAATGTTAAGAAAAAATAAAATGTTAAATAAAAAAATACTAACATAAAATAATGTTAAAAAATACAAATAAGTCATGGGCTAACTGAATTATCCAAACATTGGGCATGTAGATATAACATTTAGGAAATTATGCATTTTCAATATTGAAATTGTATTTATAATAGTACCTGATTTATTGCAAGTATCGTGATTTTTGTTTTTTTAAAATAGAGATAAGAATAAATGTAATATAGATAAAATCACAATAGTTCATAATATAGGAATATACACGTACTATAATATATATATTGGTGTAAATATATATAATATATATATATATATATTTAAATATAGGTAATAGCTGGTACATAAATTATTATTTAAAAACGTTAAAAAAAAGGATTTTGATAAAAATCATGAAAGTTATATGTATGCTTTTGATCGTTTTCATAATATAATTATAGTAAAAATCTTACAATTGACTAAAAAGATTGAAAAAAGCCCTGAAGTTCTGATTGTAAATTTACGTAATAAGTAATCAATAGAGCGTACCTAGCCGTGCCGAGAGGGATGAGTCACTCACCCCTCCCAATTTTGGAAGCAGTCGTCAAAAGTAGAAAAATTTGATGTATTTTTTTTTTAATTTTTGCTTATTCACGTTTGAAATGAAGTAATTTTTCGGAATTTTAAGTTGGCAAAATATAAATTATAAGGCTTTTGGACAAAAAATGGAGAAAAAGTTGATCTTTCTTCTTTTTTTTTTTTTTGCGCTTATTTTTGAATAGAATTATTTTAATATTTTTTTCACATTTTCCGCTCCCCACCACCATAAATATTTCTTCGGGACGGCCCTGACGTCATCGCGTAGTAAATTATATTTTTAACTCAAAATACGAAAACTTTGGATCACATACGTTTCGTTACATTTAGTTTTAAAGTGGCCGGAACACCCACGGTGTCGGTGCACGTTTAACAGACACGATATTTTCGGAAATCCGCAATACACCACGTACAATATACCATGCTGTTACGATTTATCATAATATACACCCCGAAGAACTTTTGTTACATTTTCTTTATTTTACTATCCCCTCGAAGTTTTACGCACACACGACAGTTGGTCGTTCAATTGTACAACGTTCGTACACAAGGTGGCAAAAGTCGAAGGACGTGACTGATTTTTTTTTCTCCCTGCATTGCACACGTGCACCCGCGCTATCCAGGTCGTGTATCATTCAAACCGAAGTCGTGTTTCGAGTATATCGGAAAGTACAATATTCGAAACGATATCTATACGCAATAAATACCAATATATACCTATAAATGCCATTCGATTCGCATTATCCATTATATGGTATACCTATATAATATGTTATATTTTATTTTATTATCCATCGAACGCATAACGAGTTTTCTGCGATTTAACATCTATTATAACTTGGTTTTTTTTTCTTTTTTTTTTCACAAAAACATTATACAACGTTAAGCTGACTGACACGACATGTTCATTATACGCTGTCACTGCAATGCCTCGAACACTATAATATGCGCATACTATAAAGTATGAATAACTTTGTATTGATTAAGCAGGTAATAGAGGGAAAAAAAACTATTGATATATCGTCACTTTAGAATGAAACATTTCTAACGCAAAATAATAAATCGGGAGCGTTTTGAAATTTAAAATGGGGTTTTTTTTTTTGTCCTCCATGAACACTAATCAACTAAACTATCATTTATTTGTCCTACATTTAAGAAAACAAAACTCCAAAACAACATTTATCTCAATTATTAGCCGAGCTATGAACAAAAAACTGAAATATGATGTTAAGAATGAAAAGGTTTCACGTGTAGAACTTTTTCATTCTCTAATATTAATCAGATTCTAACCAAATGATCTTATTTTTAACTATTACTACTTTTTCACGTGTTAGAAATTTTTCATACTCAGGATTTCAGTAGAAAAAATAATCGGATTAAAGAAATTCCTGGATGTGGGTGGACACATAAAAATAAAACATTGTTTTAGAACCTTTCATTCTAAGGTGGCAATATCTAAACAGTAGTGTGATGAACTATAAAAGGTACTATTGAGGACCCCCTCTCCCTCAAGAATATTGATAAAATAGAGATATTTTCATAAACAAATTAATGAAGCACGTAGGTATCTTAAAAAGAAAATCTATCCCACGATACAGTATTTGAAGTTGGTCGTTCGACGAGTTCAAAAAATGTTGATGTATGATGAATCATAGAAATAAAGTTATTTTTTGCATAATAGTTAAAACATGTATGTAAATATAATAACATGGCGATTATTACTATAAGTTTATTGGTATCTTTATAATTTTTAAAAATGATTATTGTTCAATTTGAGTTTTGACGATAATTTGTTATTGTATATATTCAATGATTCTCATACATTAAATTTCTTATACGGACAGATAAGATAATAATAATTCTAATTTTCTTATATTAACTTATATACGAATTATTCTTTTCAAAAATCTATATACGGCAGTTTTTAGTACACATTAAAAATTCACTAAAATTGTAATCGCCTTGACATGATAATATTTGAAAATATTAAACAGGTTTTCAGTGTGATACGTATATGACTATATTTCTATATTAAAGATAAAATGTAAGTAGGTAGTCATTTTTGAATTAAAATGCATTGAATATATAATTTTTGTATGTGTGGTTTTAAATTGCGCTTTTTTTAGTTTTGTTAATTGTTGAAATAAAAAATGTACAAATAATTAAGCGTGTGCTGGTTAGGGAAAGGGATTGTACCGTATGTTTATGCGAAACGTGTGGTTTTTATGTTCATTTTTTTTTCTTTTATAAATATTTGGTTTTATGTAATACTTGATAAAAAAAAAAACACGATAAAGGGGAAAACGATGAAATATAAACCAACTTTATGGGGGGGGGGGGGAGAACAAGAAGGTGTACTTGCCCTGTTCCAGGAAAATAAATTTATTTATCTAACTTACCTATATTTTTTTTTATAAATATTACGCAATAAACACTTTTTAGTTTTTGAGAAATTTTGGCCCTCTACATTTTTTTATGGGTGCCTATGGATGAAATTAGTACTTAAATTTACTATAATATTATAACGTATGTAAGTGTTCGAGTGTTTTATCATGTGACACCATTGCGTTCATAACATTAATTATGTATTGTTGTATTGTATAGGTCTGTTAAGGTGTATACTATGTACATTGTATTGCTTCGATCATTAGATTATCGTTATTTAAAAATTTAACATTGATCAAAACTGTCATTAGTCTCGGTAGATCCATAGGGAAATAATAATATAGTAGTATAATTTCTACAAATATAACCTACCTATGGTATTTAGCAATTATTTATCTCCTAAAGTCATCATAATATTGTGATTCCAGATTAACGTTCGATATTGTGAACGAACAGTTGAATTATGAAATTATCACATATAGGCGTATCGATAGTTATTACTCACGAACAATGGAGAAAGAATGTTAAGAAAATATTTCGTCCAACTTGTCAATAATAACTACATTTTCTACCTGCACTACTTAAAAAATACCAAAAAAAAAAAAATAAAAATAAAAAAACCCCAATATAAGCCATATACTATACGGATCAACATTCGATATAAACTTATGGGAAATAAAAATGACTAACGTTGTAAACATATATTATGTTACCGGAAATCAGTTCACCAAGAAATATGTATATTGTTGTCGATTATAGATCCGGTAAATATATATGTTAGGATTTACCGATTACTACAATATGTATATTATTATATTTCATTAAAATATATCGAAAGCGTAATGTATAATAATAAAATAATTAATAACCTATTTAATGCTTTTGGTTTAATTTTTCATTGAAGGTAATCTAGAATTCAGTCCGTATCAGTTTTATAATTAGTATTATCACGCGCTTAGAAGATATAACTCTATACGTAATTTAGAATATTTGAGGATATTCAATATTTTTTTTTTTCATGTGCTGTTCTCGTTTAAACGAATGGAAATATTCGTTAACCGTTTATATATATTATATACAGCTCGTAATATATAAGTGTGTTGCATATAAACATAATTATCATGTTAATGTAAAAAAAATATAATCATAATTACCCGTTAAATGTAAACGCTAAAGGTCAATGAACTTGATATTTCTGAAATCGATATCGATTGAAGTATAATCTTAAAATACACTATTTACATTAGGTTTCGTGACCTAATTGTATTGAATACGGATTATTTCTATTATTCTGTCTCTAAATTACATTTACTTAACGTACTAATAATGGTGCATATTTATGGATACCTAATACAAATTTTTTCAAGATATTTTGCAAATACTAATTATTACGAAAAATCAGAAAAATATGACTATATATCAAATGTTCAACTATGTAGTTAGGTACTATTTAAAATTAAACATTTAAAATTATCCGAAAATTGTGCGAATTATAATTTTAATTAATTAACATCTAACCAATTGAAATTAAAATAATTTATCTCTTACTTACTAATATTTTACTAATTCATTTTAATAAAAATATATTTAAGTAGGTAATTGTAATAAATTATTTTATTTTTAATATTAAATAGGTACTCTTATATTATAGTACCTATATAGAATAGTAAATAATATATAGTAAGTACAAACGTAATAAACGGATTGAAAAAAATAAAAATTATGTTAGTCCTATAATTAGTCTAATAATGGTATTAAAATGATTAAAATTTGTGCCCGAACGTGCTATAATATTTTCAGGTAAAATTAATGTCTGGTGCCCAAATGACTTACGTTCCATTGACGTACAGCACGTACCCATATATATGTTTAATATGGATATACTCACCTCGTATAATAAATTGAGATAATTTATAAGTTTTAACTATTGAATAATTTAATAGTTAAAAACGAATGGTTCATTGTTATTCTAGGCATAAATACGAAAAAAAAAAAAAAATACTTAATATATCTTTTCTTATTTTAAAATATAATATGCATTGATAAATTTTGGCAATTAGTCGACGTATTGTTATTAAAAATGTATTCGCAGGCCTTTCCTATTAAATATATAAATATCCAAGGTTGAAAATATTTGTAATTTTTTTTAAATTCCTTGAGTTGTTGAACAATTTTAGTTCAATAAATTTAAGTTAAGAATTAAAAACAATAACTCAACTTGGTTAAAAGTTAAAATTTGAAAATGTTGACTTTATATAGGTAAAAATTACTTCAGTAGATACTTATATCATTTTTTCATCTTTTCAAATCTCATGTTCATGTTAGGTTTTTCGAGATTATTTTGTACTCATAGGGAGTTGGAAAATTGTCTTTTGCTTCTTGAATTTCGTTAATTTTAACTTTAATCTTGAATTAACTTAATGTCAATACGTTAGGTACAAAAATGAACTTATTGAGTTAAATTATTTCAAAGTAACATAAATAAAATTTGCTTTATTTAACTTCATATTATGTATTTATGTATTCACATTAATATTATGTAGGTACTAGTATTTCTACTACAGAATAGATTAAATCAGAAAAAACAGTTTGAATGTAAACAAAAATTATAGCAGCCATCTTTTCATTTAGCAATGTTTATTATATTAGTTATTGGTATTGATTTTATTATGAATTTTTCATGTTATCTGGGTTTAAAACATATATTCCTATAAATATACGATTCGTGCGGTACAATTTACATTTTCCAACGCTTGTAAATTGTGATATTTGCCAATAATATTCTTTTAAAAGTCCGTTATGGTAGGTATTAATTATACCGTTTGTGTTAGAAGTATTTTACGAAGACAGATTGAAATAATATTACATATCATAGGTATACGTAATTATGTAAAATTGTAATCTCGCTGTATTATTTCGTAATTTTGAATTGGAATATGATAGTTTGTATAACCTGGTCATACGCATTGCTAAATGAGAAGATGGCCATCACGGTTTTTTGTGATAAGTGTATTAACAGTGTTTATTTTTGAGAGTGTCCGGGCTTTGTTTTTACTTCAGACGAGCTATACAATTTTTTGTGGGATATTTTGATAAAATATAAATGCATGTATTGGCATATTGTTTTATGTTTATAATTTTCGGTTTCAAAAATATGACAACATCTTGTGGTTTGACTCGTAAAATAAAATAGTATTGTGAAAATAATACGATGTGATTATCTATGTAAATAAGTAGGTAGGAATAGTTGCGAATTTCGATTGCAATAATATGATAACCTATATCTAATAGCATATTTTTACATGGACGTTCTTTTTATTTATTTAGCAGTGGGTATATATTATATCGATTTGCTATTTTATTTCGAAATAACTTAATCTAATATAGTGATATATTTTATTATATTATACTATACAAATGCACATGTACCTAGGTACCTAAGTATTTATAATGTTGTATATAGTCGAGTGAAAGTCAAACATTTATAATCTAAATAATATATGCCATATATGGGTTGTTGTTAATAATATTTATTCTAGTCTATTGTAAATTTGTTACAAATGTAAATATAGGTATTATAGGTTTACCTAAATAGAATGTCCTATTATAATAATTTTTTTATTACTAATGTTCTTTATCTGAATTAGAATATTATGATATTTATTATTTTACATGTGGTATAAAATTATTATATTGTACAAACTATACAGGGTGAATGTTTTATTATGCAAAACTTATTTTCTCATTTAATTTGTATAAATTAAACTATTTTTCTTTTAATAGTAACATTAATACAATTTCCTTTAAAAAAAAAATTATATATATTATGCTCTCATAGGCACCAAATATTTTTTTAAAAATGTCGATGTATCAATATTGATTGTTGTACCAATAGCTCTGTCATATTTATGTGTTGGGAATCGCATGCCATGCGGCCGATCAAAGATGACATTTTACACCTCGAGCACTGTTTAAACAATTTTATTTAAAATTTTTTTGAAAATATTTAATACAGTATTTTGAATAAGCGCTTTTTACAAGTAATGAATACGCAGTATTCAATAATCTTTTAATAATTACATAATATATTTTATTATATTTTATTATCTTATTTTGTTTTCAACTATATTTAATGGGATAGTAATATTGTTTTCTAATTTAAATATGTTGATTTAAATAATAATATTTTATTATAATAAATTTAGTAATTGCAGTTGTTCATATGATATGATCTTATATAGATATATAATATTAATTATTTAAAAAAATTGCATATTATGGTAAGTCATTGAGATTTAAGTGTATAAAGCTTCTTTGTTAAGTTTTACAAAAAAATAAAATAAAAATAAAAAATCACCAACTCACTTATTACTTAAATTAATCGCACAATATTAAACTTTAATATTAAAATTTGGATACTATTTATAATTAATAATAAAAATTAGACGAGGAAAAAGTGATTAAATATAATAATATTACAATTAGGTATTATTTCGTTGATGAAATCTAGTAAAAAAAAAAATTGTATTCTAAAAATATTTGGAAATACATTTTATGAAATATTTCAAATACTCAGGAAATACTATTATCATAAAGTATTCAAATACATATTCTCTGAATACCTTTTTGTTGAAGTATTTGGATTATATGTTCAAAATACTTTAAATATTTTTGTATACCTAATATTTATTATTTATGCATATGATATTCAGTAAATTTTTACATTATACTTAATAATTATTATTAAAATTATATCTTATTATACTAATTACAATTATTTATATGTTACATGATGAATAATAATGATAATAATTTTATTAATGTAAAAATTATTAATTATTGATTACCTAATTAATTAATGATCAGTGTTTTGGTGTTGAGTTACTTGTAGAATTATTTATATATATATATAAATAAATACACAGTTTTTACAAAATAATTTGTTTTTATTTAACAAATACGTATTTCGAAAACAATGTTCTCATCTTCAGTGTTAAACAACAACTCAGTACTACTACTATATATATCTATTAGTATAGGTATATTTATATAATATTTTTTTTTGTACCTATTTATTTATGTTTTAATTTCTCATAATTTTTTATACATATTTGATAGAATTTAAACATTTAAGCGTGATAAAAAGAAATTCAATTTTACTCTTTAGGTATATATATATATATATACACCAAAATTGTCTTTGCAGTGAAAAGTGAGCTCCCATTTAACTTTGCTCATTGACATTGAAATGTGCGATCCAACACAATAGAAAGAAATATCTTGTTTAATGAATATATCGTGGGCTATGTTTCAATGAGTTGACAGCCTCGGCGGTGGTATTATTGTTTGCACAGCGGAAAATGGTCTTAGCTCGGTTTTGCTTGAACATTTGTCCCGACTTTTAATGTTTTATGCATATTTTATACCCCACGGCTTGCGAGGATTTACTTATTGCAATTTCTCCTAAATAAATAAAGATTTTAAAATTCTGTTTTTTATTTATTTATTAATTAGATTACGAATTAAAATTTTTAATCCAGTAAATATAATTTTTATCTTAATATTATATAAATAATTTCTAGTTGGCAAATTTAAGGAGTGTTGATTTTACAGAGAATTTCATTGGGTAGTTATAGGGAACGCGTGACAATATTCTCAACAATGTTGAATTATCGTTAGGTAATTGAATACCACATACCTATTATATGTTTTTAGCAAACTACGAAAAATTCTAACAAATTAAAAGACTTTGGTGAAACCTGCAATAAGTGGACTCATTGACATTCTTAGGAAATATATTTCATAAAGTTGGGTACAGTTTAAAACATTTAAAAAGTTAACAGTAGTGTCCAGAGGGCAGAAACACTTTGCGTGTAAAAATAAATACTATACTACTATTGAAGTTAGGTAGGTATATAGTAATTACACTGTTACATGTACATATATGCATTACTTAGAGATGTAATAATATGGATGCCAATCACCAAGTGTTGAATAATATTATAAATGAGAAGTTTCGTCACATTGTAATTTCCATAGAAAATCATATAAAAGTCGCATATAGAGTGCAGAAAATGAACAATAAACAAAAAAAAGTGGCTGCCACCAAAAATCCTCTCATTTCCAGTAATGACATAGGAATGGTTTCAAACCCCAAATCCTTAATATACTAGATGATCAACGAAGTTAGAAATTCGATGGTTTTTAATGTCCCTCAACTAATTTGGCTAATTTGATTACTAATCGGATTGTTTTGTGGTCCATCTGATAGGATACCAATCAACTTAAACAGTGCGAAAGAAACGTTACTGCAATTTAGCCTGGATTAGCACAATTTCTTATCAATGGTTTTATAAATTTATAATTTGATAGAGCATATTATATAGTTTTTTGTAATCAAACTATATATGTATTACTGACTATGATACATAATAAAATGGAAACTAATCGAAAAATTGGGTATTTAAACGTGTCCACGACATTGTAATTGCGGACACTTGTTACACCTATGCGTGATATAGTAATAAACCACGATTAACGATACAACATATACCTACCTATTTTACCTAATTATTGTGAAATTCCATTAATTACAATAATGCATATTTATGACATACTTTAACTAGAGAATCAAACATATTATTTCATATGAACCATGTATTATTATTTTTACAATAATTATCTACTTAATAGTTCATATGTCTTTTAGACTTCAAATAACGTAATTTAATGTATATACCTATGCAAATTCATTGTCATTCATTGTCTACATTTAAATGATTTTTATTGAATGTGAATATTTTAAATATACCGACCATAAATATGCAACATAAATGTTATTAAAATTCAATTAAGCGTTGATATAATGTATTTAAAAACCAAAAAATATTATGCCGTTCGAGATTCGTGGTGGAATATTATGTAGGTAGGTACACGAAATGACTAGAAATAGTAAAAATTGAAATTTGATTACATTAAAAATGATTAGATAACTTTATAGTATACTTTATATATAATATTATAATATTAAGGGATTGTAAGCGACCATTTTCTGTTTTTCTCTATCAAACATGTATCATAGCAATTTAGACGTTTTTTATTTTCAGCATACCTATTGATCTAGTGATCTATAAGGATTTTGAAAACTGATCTAAATTCATCGTTGAAGTCTACTTCAGATCGACTTTTCAACATTTTTTATTTTATCCCATTAAGTATCACAAAAATTAGGTTAAAATATTTATTCACATAAAAACTGATACATTACATTTTTATTGAAAAAATGTTAAAGAGTGAGTAAGTCATTCTAAAGAAGACTATCTATCTATCGATCTAGTAGATCGATTGGTACTTTGAAAATAAAAAAGTCTAAATTGCTGTGTTCCTTATGTGATAGAAAGAAACAGAAAATATATAAATATAAGATATTTTCAATCCCCTAAGGGGCACATGGCATAATCATTAATTATTAGTATCAAAATCACACTCACTTGGATTGAAAATAAATTATTCCAGAGGGATTTTAAAGCAAATTTTTACACTTCCATTGTCGAATTAAAAGAAATTAATAGTTTTGAGAGTAACCTAAAACCATTGTTTTAAAAAATAAATTGATTCTAAAAAAGTACCTAACAATTATTTGACAGTTCTGAGAAACCGCTCTCTGTCGTATAAATATATTGAGCGTTGTATATTTCAAATAACGAAAAAAGCTACGATATAATATACCATAAAAATATCATTTTGTTTGATTTTGATGATAGTCTTTTTAACTCTAAAATCACTCTAGAGTTATCAAATATATTTATATTTATGTGATCATATGTGTTTTGCCGTATATATAAAATTATACCCAACTCACTGATATTTGAACTTATCAAAACAAGTATTCGGTTAGAAAAATGATACAATTTTATTTTGTAACAGTGTAAAAACTAAGAAATTGAAACAATTTTACTAATCAAAAAAAAAAAAAATATATCGTAGTAAAATCAAGATATTTCTAGATCTGTTATAATAATCTAAAAGTTATTTTTGTAACTTTTTTAACGGATTATTATTATAATTTTGAGATAATTAAGTAGTCTGTGGCTCAACTATTTTTAATAAGATAATTTAATAATGTTAATTTTTTACCTACAATACACCCTGTATACAAACATTATACACACATTGTATACGAATGTAAAAACATTTTTTTCATCTTTAATTTCAATTTAGTTAGTGAGAGATGTTATCGTCCTGCAGGTTTTGTCGTTTAACGCCTTTTAAACTACGGATATAACAGTTAACGCCAATAATAGAATATAATAACGGAATGGTGTCTTGCTGGACATTTTTTTTTTTAATAGTACTTCCTTGTAACAATTTAACCGTTTTGTATTATGGACTTTAGTAAATCGAAAAATAACCCAATGTGCGTTAAACGTTTATGCGAACATATAATATGCGATATATTATACACTATACCTAAACCTATTAGAATCTGTATATGGCGTACACAAATACGTATAAAAATGGGGTACTTTTGTAACATAAATACAAATGTTTTTAACTTTTCAATTGGATATTAACAGTTCGATATTCATGGCTTATGCTATCAACTAACAAACCAAATCAGTTTAGTTTTTCATTGTATTAACATTGAATTGAGTGGATTTTTTCGAAAAACAAGTTTTAAAATATAATTATAATTAGTTATTATAATTAAAATTTTATATATATTATTTTTGTATTTTTAATTGCTTTTTATCATTAATGTTATATGTACTAATACTCAATTTAAAGCTAAACAAAGATAATTACATTTAAAATTTTGTATTTTGTATTTTTTTGTATATTTTTACCTTTATAAGTGTTTGTATTTAAATGTATATTTAACAATTATAATTGCATGAAAATCCGGCCTTTATTAATAACTAAAGCTTTGACAATTGTATATATACACACACACAAAAATGTAACTACATTTATATGTAGATTGTAGGTAAGTACATATTTATTTTTATTTATAAAAAGTTTTATAATTTGTGACGCAATTGTGATTAGAATATATTTAATAATACCTATGTATAGTTTTATATATTCTAATACTTTTATATTAAAAAAAAGTAACTTTTCCGAAACGATTTTACAGTTAATTTACATAATAATTAAGTTAATAGTTAACATTTCGGAAGCAAATACAATCTAAAATTCGAATATAATAAGTAATAAGTAATTAATATTTATAACAATAAAACGTAGGTAAATGCGAATCTTATTGAATAATTTGAAAGATTCAAATTTTCAAAAAACATTCTGCAGCACGATATTACGTAATTTCCTAAAACATTAAATCGCTACCGAGTAAAGAGTTTTTCATTATAACGTAGTTTTGTATCAAAATAATTCGTCTAAATCAGTATATCAGTATATTTATATAATATATTGCCATGTTATTTGTAAACAAATCAGTAGTCCCGTTCTTAGTCTAACCCGAAAACCATCCCTAAAACTACATTTAAAAACATATAAAATTTTTTACCAAATGTTTTTACAATTTATTTTATATTAGCTCTCCAAAGATACTTGTCTCTCCGTTTGGAATGTATTTATACGAGGAAATTGATATTACGTATCGCGTGTGCAAGTGTCAGACTTATAAAATTGTCGAAACTATAAACGGGGAGGTTTAGAATGCGACTTATGCCTATACAAGATAATAGCTGGAAGTTGACAAACGGGCATAATTATTAAGGGCGTTCCAGAAAGTTGTGCTGACAATTTTGTTAGAGTATAATACCGCTCGGCAAGTGCATTCAAACGATATCAAACAACTATATCTCAACAACAAGTATATTCATGCTAATTCATTTTTGCGGTAATCCTTGTTGATAAAATGAATTTTCCCGTATACGTTGGCTGCGGGATGCACAGAAGCCCTTTTAAGCAAACTCGAAGAGTAAAATAGGTATAATACGTCGTCGTTTTCTAACTTTAACGATAACATTGGTAGCCAAGGAATTCAGGCGGTGAATGACTCTGTTTACAAATTCCTTCGTTTTGATATTATATATTATTATACTATCGTTATTTTAGAATATATTTAAAAGTTGCCCGTAGGTATACGCTGAAGAACTGAATGAAAACTTTCTCTAAAGTTACGAACCAAAAACAATTATTTCTCTGTAAAATTTGTAAAAACTGATAACTGCACAAAAAAAAAAATCATTGAAAATTATAGCATTTATGTACATTAAAGAAATGTTTAAATATACTGATTAAATTCTAAATGTGATAAAGAAAAAAAAATAAATTTTTTCCGAAAAAAATATATGTACGTACCTACATGGTTTCTACCTAAATAAATAACTACTGATAATAGTAAAAATAAATTTCACGGTAATTTTTTTGTGATATGTGGCGAAACTATACCTATTATATATTAACTTATTAAATAATCACTGTATCGGAAGTTTTTAACTATATTATAGTTGTTATATAATATTATATGTTAATTATTACTCGATCATTCATATTACAAGTATATCGGTATACAGGTATGAAATATCAAGCGGTTAACTTCAAACTTAGAAGGAAAAGAATTATTATTATTTAGTTTTTATAAAACTAAATAAAATGCATTTTATTCCTTAAAAATGATTCATTAAGGAAATAATGAAACACAAACAGAATTTTTTATAATTATTTTACAACAAATATATAACAAAATTATATGCAATCCCGAATATATTATATTATAATTAAATTTGGCCACTGGCAAGATTGATATGCAAATGTATTAACTCACGAACTCGGCAGTTTAGTAATGATTTACTTTTAAAAACTAACATTTTGTTTTAATTACTATTTTTTTACTTATTACTCTTCAGGTAGGTATTTAGATATTAGTTTTTGAATATTGTTTTAAATGAAATATATAATATAATCGTGAAAATGCTTCCCAAAACGTTTATTGTTTTTACAAGAAAAAGCCTTTTTATATTGGTCCAAATAATAAATACAATTTACGAAAATCCAATATAGCGTAGCAATAAACTATACGAAATAATACGAGGGGTGTATTCGAATATTATGAAGGACTTGAGAAAAAAAAATAGATTTGAAACCAATATCGCGAAACCCTTCTATTTCGATGGATTATTACCGAGATGCAGTATATTGTTTCCAAAGTTTAATTTAGAAACGTCCGGGTAAAATTCGTACACAAAATGACTTGCAAGTCGATTTTATCATTGCGAATCATAAAAAGATTATTTAATAGAATATGCGGTTTATATAGGTACGGATAATGTTGTTTTGAAATGTTGATAAAGAAAAAAGAAAATATGTTTAAAGAACATCAAAAATATAAACCATTAATTATTTTTGAATTTTGTATTCAAGAAATCTATTTATTTATTTTATTTTTGCTCGATAAAATACTATAAAGCCTAAACGAATGCTATATATGTGTATTTAAGTTAATTATATTTTATTTGTAGTCTTGTTGCGTCATACATAAAATATATATATATATAATTATAGACCAGAGATAATAAGTTGAGTTCATTGTTTTAATTTTGTTGTATTACTATTCAAGCTGCAGGGGCGTAACAAACTAGACGTTTGTTCATCGGGATAGATCTCCTAATCTCAACACTACAATAAAAACGAGTGTAGGTGAAGGTCGCATGTTAAGGTTTATTTTATGTTGATGTTTTGAAAATAAGTGCATGAAAAAGCTATTTTAAGATAAAAGTTGGGTAGACACCGACATTGAATTAACGAATGAATACCATTCAATTAGCATTCAAATGACAGTAGAAATATTTGAATTTTGATCGATACTGCTGCATGGTAGTGTAATATTGTATTATTTCAATTTCAATATTATCAAATCAGATTGAATGTTTATTTTATAATACGCGGTGCACTTAAATTGTAACCATAACAGTTGAAAATATCATGACGACGAGAAGGATAGAGGGTCAAGGTTACTGATATAATAATACTATCTTTAATATTCATTTTAAAAGTTAATTAAGTTCTCAATAATGATTATTTTGTCATTTGGAACTTCTGAAATACTCGTAATATAGATAAATAGAAAATTACGACTTTATTTCCGTGAAAATTTCACGGTCTACGTACACTAAAAAGAACGGCCATGACTCTGAATAATAATCATAGGTACGGAGTTTTTTCCACTCATTTTGTTTTTTTGTAGTTTTATAGTAATGGAGTTATAAATAATGATTGCCAGTGTTGCAAAATTAAAATGACACAATTATCTAATCGGTAATTTTATAAGAATTGTAGGTATACAATATTTTATATGGTTATTATTATTGTTTAATTAAATCTATATTCTTTTTTAAATGTTATACACACCTAGACGTCATAAACCTGTTATTTGGTTTATTTTTAGCTCGACGTTTTCTATAATTTATTTTGCTGTAGGAACATGCATCAGTGGTCAACAGTAGGATCCTTTAAGGTGTAGGAGAGCTTAAATTGTGTGTAAATTTTGTTTAATGATATGTCTTAAAATAATGTAGTTTTTGTTTTACATAAATGTAGTAGGTACTATTGTAGTACCTAGGTATACTCGAAATTACATATAGAAAAAAGTAACAATCGTAAATGAATGTATTGTACGTTAAATTTATTGACCAGTTTATTCTCATTATTCTATTATATTCTATAATTACGCCTACGTAAAATATGCTAAGCCCGTAGACTATAGCACGTGGAATGGAGATTACTTCGTACATAGAGTTAAAGAGATTTTTTTTGTAAAATTTTCTATCAAGTGTATGATGAATAATTAATGAAAATTTGCATGTCATAAAATTATATTTGTAAATAGTTTTATTTTTGTAATAAT
Source organism: Pemphigus obesinymphae (assembly GCA_025469235.1). Lineage (NCBI taxonomy): Eukaryota > Metazoa > Arthropoda > Insecta > Hemiptera > Aphididae > Pemphigus > Pemphigus obesinymphae. Next base: position 86,156 of record JAIPRL010000205.1, read on the forward strand.
ATATGAAAATAAATTAGCGACACACGCGTTATATATTTAAGCATGCGTGGCACACGTCATTCATTGAACACGTTAGATCAAAATGGTCTCACACAGCAATGTCGTGACGAACTTGAAGGATTGTTATAGGTAGGCATTACTTTTTATATATTTATTTTACAATGCTTAAACAGGCAATAGTTCAAACACCATTATCCAATACCTAGGTATTTTACCCGTCCAGGCCACCTACCACCCATCATGTTGGTAAATATTTATTGGATTTGTATTTAATTATTAATATATATTAATATTAAATTAAATATATAGAGTGATGGTATTTAGTAATTTATCTTATTATATAAAACTGTATAAAGATTTACATATTAATAAATTAATAATTGATTTGTAATAATCACAAATATAACGAAACGATGTAAAAACTCGGAAATAAAAAAAATGCAAAAATATGCTTTAAAAACTTTTGTTATTATTCGTATGAAATGAATTTGTAACTTACTCTGCTTTAATTTAAACTTCTAGAAAAAAATATGCAAATGCTATAGATCAAGAGCTCTTACCATATATATATATATGTATATGTATATAAACCTTGCAACTAGAAGGCTATAATATAAATCCACTTTCATCTTGCTGATTATTATTGTTACCAATGTTTATTTTGAATTGTTTACTTTTAATGGAATTAAGTAGTGATTTTAATAAAATAAAAACATTATAATATTATGACTGTTGCCGGAAGAATATAGATTTTTCTAGAGGGGGGGTATTCCCCTTACCTAATTACCTCCATGAAATAAATACTGATTATTATCCCATTAAAAAGACATACGCAATCGTTTTCAAAAACGGCTAGGTGTTAATATTTGGTAACTTTATATTGAGACGGATTTCGTACAGGATATAAAGCTAGGACGTTTTAGAACTGAGCAAACAAACGACGAGTATATTCAAATAAAAAAAGATTCCTGTGTTGGTTCTCGGGACACATTCGTTATCAATGTGTAGGACAGCTGATCGCCATTTTTAAGGATAACTGCACACGGTTTGAGTAGACACTGACACCGTGTACCAGTGATTCTCAACTGGTGTTCCGCAGAACCCAAACGAAATTTAAGAAAATGTAAATTGATTAATAATATTTTTGATTTAAATTATAATTCAAACATAGAACAGCTCCTCTTCTCGCTACAACGTTTCCTTATACTTTGATAAAATATTTGTTATATAATATACATACTTGAATCCAACTTTCAGGGATAACTCCAAATTTCAGAACAGTTATGAAGAAATACGGAAAGATTCCAATTTTAACATTGAATCTATTTTAGAGATAACGAGAAATAGACATTATTAATTCCGAGCTGTGCATTGTTACATTGATAATATTTGCAGTGTGATAACGACGAACAAAATAAAACTTTAAAAACCGTCGTATTGCCGTTGCGTTTTTCTCATATTAATAATACAGTGTCTTTTGTGCCGGAAGTGTCCGACTGTCCGTTCATTCGAGTGTACAGATATTACTAATGTTACGAATAAATATAGAGGGGGGGAGGGTTCCACAAATGGGTTCTGCGAGCAAGAGAAGTTTGGGAACGTGCACCGACACGGCGGCTTACATACGGTTGTTTGGCGTTTTGGACGGAACTCTGCAGAAGGCCTATCATATTGACGAAATGAAAGCGATATCCGTCTTGTTATCGGAGAGCAGAGTGATTTCGTTTGGGCATGGCCTGTATAATATATAACGTGCACGTGTGTATAATACGTGTTCGAATCGCGGCGGAGGTCGCCAGAGAGAGAGACGTATAATCAATTTATAATATAACATTATTACGTATGCGCGGCGTATAATACGTGCGATATGTGCTTACTTGCGTCCGACGCGTCGTATACCAGTAAATTGTATGTATGTACGCGCGTGTCCTAACTTTGTCCGTTGTCCTTGGCACGGTCATGTGCGTAGAAGGTACCCATATCAACATTATAATATTTATGTCCGGCGAGCCTTTCTCCGAGGGCCTGAATAGTATATGAAATTGTCGCCGACCGGACGACGATCCGTAGATAAGGACGTGCGTCGATAAATCGATAAATCGCGTCCCCGGTCGTCCCTTCGTCAAATCGTTTTCGTTTTTTTTTTTTTTTTTTTTTGTGCCCCAGATCAGCGCGATCGGACGATTTCGGCCCCGCCGGAACGACGGGCCCCCGGAAGTATACGCATTATATGACGTATCATTATAATACCAGCTGTACAGAATGCTGGCGATCCGTTCCGTATCCTCCGGCCGTATACATATATATTATGTTCGCAGAAGGACCCCGTTCGTCGAGACATTATAACGTTTTTTTTTTCTCTTCTAGTCATTCGGCGGCAATTTCATATACCCGTTCAAGGACCGTATATTGTATTAATATGCCGTTTCCGGTTGTCGGTCAATAAAATATGCGGTTTGGTATCGATAGGTATACCTATTAGTGATTTCGATCGTTTAAAACGTGACGACGACAATGCGAACATCGGCGGTGTATCGTGTTACATATTATTATTTTATATGATATATTGTACACGGGATATATAGGGTATACAGGACGGATTTTCGCTAGTAAAATATTTATACCCAAAGCACCATGGGCACGATTGTACTAATTTTATAAATAACGGCACGTAATTCACACGTCGCATTTGATTATATAATATTGATAATAATTGTTTATTCAAATGCATAAAAAGGACAGAAGCCTAATAGTACCGATTAAGTAAAAACAAAATCCAGGGAAGCACTTGACACGTTGGGTAGGATAATATAGTCGTTCCTATCGGCCCGGACAGGATATTGTATTATCATTATTTTAGATTTGATTGCAATGATTTATTCATTGCATTAGATAAATATGATTCTAAGAGATATATAATAAGTAGTTACACCGTACAAGCATATATACAACGTATAAGTATGTATACACCGTATAAGTATAAATACACCGTATAAGTATGTATACACCGTTAAATATATATATGCATTGTATAAGTATGTATTCTGTGTATGTAGTCATACACCGCGTAGAAAGTATTGTTTTTTTCAAGTATAAGGAAACTAATGGAAAAATGTCGTACATAATGTACTAACTAGAACCAATTTTCTATCGTTAACTTACAAACTCCAAAACTCCTACTTAACTACTCCGGTCAAAAAGTTTCTTAGAGGATAAATAAATTGTAAACATCGTTATAAAATCAATAGCTTCCTTACCCCGCTTAAAATTGAAAAGAAAAGAAATTTGTAAGGATACAATAAAATAATAATGTTCTATATAAAGTAATTCATTATAATATTTAAATGTAATTTTCAAATCTTGCTTATCGGTGAAAAAATTAATTTACATTAGCTGAGTGTTTGTTACACGCTCATTAGGAATGTATAATTTTTTTAAATAATTTGTTCGTAGAACAGTTTTTATAAAAAAGTATATAAAAGAGGATACAATTTTATAGATAGCATCAATAAAACCATTACCTAATTAATTTTTAAGTAAAAGAAATATCAGTGAACTCGCATCTTAATTGAGTCTATACTGTGAAAATACTTAGAAGAGATCTTATTGGTGTATAATCGTGATATTTAATAATGATATTAAACTTAAAAGCTACACATTTAAGAAAACTGTCTTGAACGCATTCAATAAAATCAATATCAGATTTAGGATATGGACTCCAAATGGGCTACCTGTATTCTAGGATAAACTTCACTAAATCACGATAGAGTAAATTAAATGATCATTTAATAGAGATTTAATGTCGTTTTAAAAGCCCCATACTTTTAAAAATTTATTGGTAACATACAAGGTATGTAAGTAAGACTGTTAATATGGATTCAAAAAGTGATATAAGGATTAAAATATCAATTATCAAATTTATAGAAAATACAATTTTAGAGTGAATTTTAAAAATTTTTTAACATTTTAAACATTTTCACTATACTAGCTTTTCTTAAAATTCATAAATTAAAAAACCGAAAAAGGTTCACTCTAAAATGTTGTTCTTTGTTAATTTGATAATATATAGGTGTTAACATTCTAAAATCACTGTATGAACCAGTTTCAACGTATAAACTAATACATGTTTTTTTTAGTAAATTTAGCGATTATACAACAATAAAAAGAGGTAGGTACTGACACGGGACTAAATATAAGTTATACTAAAAACATATTTAAATATTTATAAATTCTAAGATTTTTTTATTTCTAAAATTGTCTTGAATATTTCCTACACAAAACCCCATAAAAACAAGTATTTAATGTTCTTTTAATAATTTAAATATATTAATTGTGAGACAATTGAAGTACTACTTTTTTTTTTGTTTAAATCGTAAATAGCACGAAATTATAATATTGTATTTTTGTCGCTTCAGGTAATGTTGGAGTTTTCAAAGATGATAAAAAGACGGAGAAGACCCACGGAGATCCAGTGTCTATGGCGATCGGTGAATTTGGACGGTGGCAAGCTGTGCTTACTGTGATTTTGTCCTTGCTGAACTTGCCTTGTACGTGGCACATATTCGTATTGACGTTCCAGGGGGCGGATACTGACTTCTGGTGTACACCGCCACCGGGAGTGTTGAATCGGATATCTGTGGATCAGTGGAAGAATTTAAGTGGCATATTCCCCGTATCACCAAACAAGGTGAGAAATATAAAAAAAAAAAAAGTGTGGTTATATGGGAGTACTAGTTCCTATATTGTGAAATCCGTGAACTATGAATTTAATTTGGGAATTAAGAGCATGTCAAAGAACCAGTTTTTATAAAGATGCAATGTTAAGGACATATTGAAAAAAATGTTTAAACTCATTTTAAAAGTAATTTAAAAGTGATTTCCTGCATCTGCACAACTTTTTATCGTTATGTAATCATGATATGACGCAAAACTAAGAGTAATCTTAAAGTAGTTTTAGAATTATACATTACATCGCCATTAAGCAGTTTATAGCTGATGACAATATATTTTAGAGATAATTTCATTGGGGTTTTATAAGTTTTTAAAATATGTTTAGTTTATAAAATTGTATACACAAAAAAAACCTTTTTCTATTTTAGAATTTACTGAAATTTTTAGGTTTCTATGTGTAAATATTGAGCAATGGGTATGGATACATTATATCTCAGTTGTGTCAGTCTGTCCTTATAATTAATTATAATAGATTATTTATATGACAATCGATCATCCGATATTATTTTATGGAGATTGTTTATTCGACATACCTAATCGATTATTCAAAGTCAATTAGAAAGAGAAAGATTTTAACATTTATTCGAAGAGTGTATTTTTCTCATTAGTTTACATAATTAATATTTTCTATTTTGAAAAATGCTGATGAGGTTGTTTTCTAAACATCGTTCTCTGTTTATTAATGCTTTTCGATTGTTTTACGTAGGCATATTTTCACCACTGAAAATCGTCGTTTTGTCATCCTCTCAAGGTGTATCCATAGAGATAACTGTAATAGGTATTTAAAAATCGTATCTATTGTTGGTTTTTTAAAGTCATTAGATATTATAGCGGATCCGTGAACTCGCTTATCACTTAATCAATATTCGTCGTAAGATTGATAAAAAAAAGTGTCTCTTGGAGGAATTTCCCATAACATTGTACATGGTGACCACCACACTTTACAAACATAAAGTCCGACTTCGCAGGTTTTCACTAATTTAATATGAGTCTATTAAAATTTAATGAGCAAGTCGGTTTTAAAATTTTAAATTGCGCGAAAATTATTATTAAATACTAATGTTAATAAATGCACATTATAAGTTAATTTTTTTTATATAGATATGTGATTTACGTATAGAAAGATTAAATTAATAAATATGCTTGCTTAATGTATAATATTTGATATCTAAAAAAAACACAAATAATAGGATAGATTCGAATAAAAATCGCATGTTTCATAAACTAATGGTCATTTTTATTTTAATCGATTTAAATTGAATTAAGAATTTATGTTATATTTATGTTCGAAATATGATAATAGGTACGTTTTATGGTATTTGCATACAGATAAATATTATAGCCGTGAAACTGTGGAAGATATAAATTAACCAAATTAATTGAATTAGACAAACTCTACGATTGAGCACGGTCATTACTAGACGTACAGTTTTGAAGTATATGCAGATTGGGCGAGAATTACATTTTCGTAATCATTACATTATTAGTTATTAATAATAATAATTATCAAACACGTTTAATACCATTTTTTTCATGTTAGTAGGACTTTTATTCAGATAATATTATGTATCTATTATTTTATACTTATAGAGAAATTTTATTTGAATAGTTAAGCATAGGTACCCGTTTCATAGTGAGTATATAATACCCAAATATTCACTATATTTCATATGATTGAAAGTTCAAGTAGAAATTATTACAAAATTAATATATTATTTCTATAATAATTAATAAATTAATAAATGTTCAAAATAAATTTAATTCAAACAAATATTTTGAAATAAAATACCAGAAAATATAATAAGATACATTTAAAAAAATATTTAAATACAAGTATAAAAATACAAATAAATTACAAAAATGTTTATCCATTAAATATCAACGTGATATCCGGTCTGTCAGACCGCATCAAATATTTGGTTACAGTTTATTTATATGTACAATGATTGTACCTATACAAGTATTTACTTAATAGTACATTTCAACAAGTAATACTTAATTAGATTAGTATTATTTATTCGTCCATTAATATTGATATTTGTATACATTTTGTAATTTATAATTAATTATTGCAGGTATATTAGATGTTAGATCACAATATCTCATGTTGATAAATACATATTATTTTTTTATTCATATGTACCTACTTCAAATTAATTTTTTATGTTATCATTTTTATTGTTTTGATTTAATACGCGTACTAGAAGTAACAAAATGTACTTGGTATTATATATTGTTAAGTCAAATTATTTAGAATTTCTTTTGCCTAAAACGTTGGTAAACAGTCATATTATAAATTAAAATGTCGGTAACCGATAAAGGTTAAAATAGATTTAATGTACCTATAGGTATTTAAAAATAATTTAATTATATAAACATAATATTTTTACTCAAATACTACTTCAAAATGTCTTAATTTTCTATTATTAGCTTTGAAATGGAACTTTTGTTGAATTTAAGAAAATAAATTAAATTAAATTTTGACGGGAACATTTATAGGGTTTATAAAACGATTGTTTTTTGAAAATTCAGAATTAGTTTTAGCAAATTTGTATTTGAGTAGGTAATAAAAATTATTTTGATGGGGAAAATCGGTTGATAATGTGACAATGGTCATTTTCATGAACAATCATTTGTTAGTTTTGGGCGAAAATATATTCCTTGATCTGCTGACATGTTCACTCAACGCATGACACAATAATTTCTATTTGGTAATTTTTGGACCAAATTCGTTTTATTGACAAAAGTGTTGTTAGTATGGATAAATACGATTTTATTTTACCTATTTTTGTCGGATCGATATTAAAAATTTAATAGCATTCAATGTACAAAAACTAATAATAACATGAAATACATCATATAAAAATACATTTTTATAAGAATTAATTTGTTTGTTAATTTTAATAATTAGGCATTTATATATATATATATATATATAAATAAATATTTTAATAAATTCATGTATAAACATACACCTATGGTGTTAATTTATAACAACAATAATAATAATACATAAAGTATTTCATTGTATATTATATTATATTGTTGAACTTTCAATAATATCACGAGATTTAAAACTTTAAAAGTTCTATCTAGATATCAATTAGAAAATATTTATTATTAGTTTAATCTGATTATATTAGAAAAAAATGATTAATTTATAATATATTTAATACATATTAACATCAATAATAGTAAAATTTTGTATTTACTACGTTTCTTTTACTTGAAATTTAAATCGTGATTAACTCGTAAGATTAAATGGAAATTTCGTTTTGTTTAAAACAAAAATAGACAATGCGTATTACTATTGTATCTTATATTATAATACCTACTCGTTTGTCGTAAATAATAAGATAAAATATTAGATTTAAATTAGTTTTGATGATTATAGTCAGGTACAGCAATAAAAAAACAACAATTAAATGTTATGAGAAAATACAAAAGAAAGTTTATGAGTTTATAGCGTCTATAAATATATGAATTCATATTTATATAAGTTTTCATTGAATTAGATAACTATGCAATGATCATTTGTATAATGCTGTATAGGAGTGAGTTGCAGATAGTATTTCACTTTATTTTGACGAGAAAGTAGAAATATTGATGTTGGATCAAGATCAATCAACTGTTAATATGCTAAATAGAGATTATAAAATATATATTTCATAAATAGTGAATATTATTTAAAATTTTAAAATTCAGTTTCCTAATAAGTATATGCCCCAACAGTGGCGTGCTCAGAATTTTAAAATAGGGGGGATGTTATTTGCCGCATTGTTTTCTGCATTCATTATACTTAGGAATGTAGTAAAATTAATCTATAATTAAAGAACTCTATTAGGCCTAAATAAAATATTATTATATAACATTATTAATTGAATTTAGTTCAAATCCATAGAAAAAAAAGGTGCAATTCGTTTATCCAGTGTTAATAGGGGTGGAAGCAATTTGCTTATTGGACAGGATAATCTTAATGAATATATTGTACTTTAAAGCAATGATATAAATCATTGATTTCGATAAAACGATTCTGAGCGGAGCTTCGGTGGTAATATACATAAATCTCGATTTGACGAAATCGTATTTCGCTGTTTTACGTCATTTTTCGGTAGTTTTTTTTACCTCGTTTATCGAAAATGGCTAAAAATGGCTTCTTTAAAGTAGGTATAAGCTAGATGAAATTTGCTATCGGATAATGGGGTTAAACGTACACATTGGTTCATGACTTCTGGTCAAAAAGTTGTACACAAAAAAAAAAAAAAAAAATAAACACAATTGTATAACTAGGTACTAAATTCCTTGCTCCACTTATAATCTAAAAGAGCCATGGGGGGGATTTGACACCCTCATTTTTCCCCGTGATCATGTTCCTGTGACCCAGATAGCAAAAAACTTGTTGTAATAATATTATTATTATAATATTGTATAAGATTTCTTTATTTTAATGTCTTAGATAATATTTTCTTTATAATATAAACAAGTGATAATATAGTATAATACTGTCAATTTAGTCCGTTGAAAAATAAATCTGAACTGTCGCATCGCACACGAACCATGAATTAATTATTACCATTCTATTGTACTTTCTCGGAAGGTGTTTTTTTTCTCTGTAAACTTTGCAACAAATTTTAACTCCAACGACTGGGACGGTTTTTGTGCTCAGACTAAACCGGCCGAGTCGCACTGCAGTTTTTTCGCCGTCGGTCCGAACGGTTTTATCGCCAACGGTTTTTACGTTACCCGATTTCAGCTACATTTAAATGGACCTGCATGCGTGCGGTTTACCGAGCTCGCCGCCGAACCGTTCACATCGATAACTCGTTGTTTTATACGGGTAGCGCCACACCGCGTTTTTTTCACCAACGGTTTTCCGTAATACAATAATATTATACGATTATTTTCATCATGGGTGAATTTGATAAGATGAATATGCATAGTAAGTGCATTGTAACCGTCACTGAATGGCAAATATGAAGTTTATATTTTGGGCCACTGTGAAGATACGTGCTGTACCTACCTACATACAATTAAGTTGTTATTATAATAACTATAATTTATAGCCAAATCCGTGTTTAATATAATATTTATTTAAACGCTGCTTAATATAATGGAATAAGTCGACTTGATAAGTCGATATGATTTAAAATTTGTTTTTACACACGCTGTCAAAATTATTTTCATTTTGATTAATATCATTGTAAAATTACATAGGTAGAGATACTTAAGTAAGTAGTTTATTTAGCTATTATACTATATATATATATATATCATATAATTAATAATACTAAAAATAATAGTAGATACTTTCAACTTTAGGTAGAATGTACACTTGTAACATGTGTGGTGTGATATAAATTTTTGTTTTTCCCTCCACATATTTGATTAAACTTTATTTAAATGATGTACCTATATAAATTATAATATTCCCTCAAAACGGGAAATTTATCTTGATATCACATCACTGTGTGTACGATGTAGTTTTCAGACATAAATAATTTTTATATCAGGTATATTCTCTAATGTTATAATAATTCATAAAATAACTGTGGACTGTGGTAGTAAGATCAAAGTTGTATTAAATTATAGTTTGTAGACACCGCGATGCTATTCGTCAAAAAGCACGAAAAATAAATTCTGGTTATCATAACCTGTTTTGCATGCCCACAAAGACGGGGTTTCAAAAATAATTTCCCTACTGACTTTAGCAATTAATTATCTATATACTACAGCCCGAACATTTTATTTATATATTATTTGAAAAATCATAGTTGGGAATGTGAAAATCAGCGTTCATTTTTCGTACACCCGACTATTGTGCAAACAGTAGCCACTCGGAGACTCAACGGCGAGAAAAACGCAGTGTGGCGCGATAGGAAAAAAAACCGTTGGCAATAAAACCGTTCGGCCGACGGCGAAAAATCCGCAGTGTAGCGAAGTCCTAAGTGATATAAAAATAGTCGGAATTGTGGGTACATAAATGTTTGAGGATGAATATACGATAAGAAGCACGGTGAAGGAGGGGTCAATTTTTGAATCGTCACTGCATATTCTATAATAATCAGAACACGGGCTTCGACTGAAGACAAAGTGTATTGTACACTCCGATATATAACATACTAAAAGTCACATTTTTGGGTAGTCCAAAACCGAATTTTGGATTGATCATATCTCATGGGGAAGTGGATCTTGCTCCCCGTGGTTCGGGATACTCCCACTTTTCCTTACAGCATCTATCCATGGTTGCCTATTTGGGAACAGGGGAGAGACATGTCTCCTTCTATGAAATACTCAAAATAGGGACTTTTAGTATGTTGTATACTAAGTTAATAATAGTATAACACACTTTGATGCCAGTCAGAGTTCAATTTGACTGTTATTGAAATCGCAGTGGTGGTTTAAAAAATGTTCTCCTTCTTCGCCGTTTTAAAATAATATTATTAACTAAACGTCAATTTAACGATATTAAAACATAATTATATTATTATGCTATATACTCGTACGTTATAATTAGATGTAATTGTAAATTCTCAAAGTAATATTATTATAATATATTATTAAATAAAAATATAACAATAATATCATCATTATGGAAGTGCTGTCTGGGATAGAAAAATAATTTTGAATTTTTGTTTCAATTGACGAATAAAGTATTAAAATATTTTGTCTTAAATTGGTTTTGTATTTTTAATAAGTTTGTTGAATTTATAGAATAATTACCGCTTATTATAACATATATTATATTACCTCAGTCGTCAATGCGCATTCGACTTTCGATTTATATGTGTTTGGAATCTGGAATTAATATGAAATTGCATTATAGAATGGCCATTTAAGTATGTTATCATAATAAAAAATGATTATTGATTACAAATTATAAATTGAAAAACTAATAATTTTAGTTTTTCGAAGATTCTAAACTTACCGTGATTTGTCGTTTTACTCTATTTTACTATTTTTTCATGTGAAGTGTAATATACAGTAATATTTTTTATATATATTTTTTGGGGGACGAAATATTTTGAAAATAGAAAAAAGCAAGAGGAAAGGGCTCAGATAATTCGTCAACTAGTTAAAAAAAAAAAAAATAATTAAATAATAAATAATATATTATTGTATACCGTAGCTTAAAACTTTAATTGCAGAACATTGATTTAAGTTCGAAATCACGTGGTGAAATCACAAAATTGATTGATAAGTAAAAATTATAACATGTAGGTAGTAAGTATAGTCTATAATTAAAAGCAATGTTTGAATTAGAAAAATAGAAGAAGAAAAAGTTACTCTCGGGCTTTCAATAAATGAGCGTTCCTTTAAAAATGTAACATATATACTGTAAAAAGGTAATTAGTAAGAATGCTCTCAAAATATTTTAAAATAGTAGAGGAGCTCCATCCTCCCTGCGCAATGCTCAACCTCCTAATTCGAGTACTGCATAAAAATTAAAACTATTTTACCTAAATTTGACTTAATTCATATTGATAAAAATATTACTTTCTTAATAAATAATGAATAATAATAGTTATAAAATAATATATTATATTATGGTATTGTACCTATTGTGTAGCATAGAATTTAGTCGTTTTAAATTTCCACTAAAAATGTTAATATGCATATAATTGTTAATATTTAATTTTGAATCCCGGAATAAAAACAATATTTAATGCATATTAGCTTAATACGAATTAAAAATGCGTTTATATAGATTTAAGTTCCGTATTAAAGAAATGCGAATTAGGTAACTAAATTTTTATTAGCTAAATGAGCTTTAATTACTGCATATAAACGCGAAATTTAACTACAATTATTACATAAATAATTGTAAATTGAACCAACTATATATATACGTTTATACATTTATAGGTACCTATATATGTTGTATTATTAAATTTTATATTATTTATATTAAATACGTCAGCTATATTATATATATGTGAATATAATGATTAAAATTGTTTTAAAATTATTATATAACTATTTAAACAAAAATTTGTTTTTGATTTAGACTTTTGTGTACAATCCTTGTTATTATCGTGATATAAATTATGAAAATTTACTCGAAAAAGAAAGTTACGAAGAGTTACTTCACAGAAATACGGAAAAAGATAAGATAGAAGTATGTACTTCGTGGCAGTTCAATACATCCGAATTCGGCGACACGATAATTTCCGAAGTAATTTTTATCTTGATATAAGCGAATGTTATTCTTCGATACTAATAATTATACTATTGGATTTTACAGTGGAACTTAGTTTGCGACCGAAAAGAATTGAAAAACTTCGCCGAGATGATGTTTTTGATGGGTGTAGCTTTCGGGGGTTTCTTCTCTGGGCTCGTGTCCGACAGGTAAGTCAATAATTTAGCGATAACGTTAAAATATTAAGAAGCGAGTAACTATCCGGGAATCTTTAATATGTGGTAATCTTTTCATACAAAAGGGGCACAAACTTTAAAATTAATTATGAAAATGATTATTTGTACGAATAGAGTACAATCTTATTCATGGGAACGAAGTTCATTAAAATATTCACATACTAATAGCTTATGTTTTTGTTTGAACATGAGAAATGCGTGTGTCATAATATTGTTTTATTTAATTTATTAATTTAAAACTCAAAAGAAACATTCATGTTATACTGTTACTATAGTAATATTATTTAATAAAGAGTAGACGTTAACATATCGTATGATAGGAAATATAAATTATTGTTATTTATAATTAAATATGTTTCAAATGTATTATTTCATTTATTTTTCGATTTTATTTTATTTTCAAACATTCGGTACCTATAATATAATTTAATATCCTTATTATCTGTATCGAGACTTGTGTATACAATTCATTTAAACATCACGTATATGTTTTGATACGAATTATTGATAATACACATAATTGCCGGAAATATAAATTCAATTTCCTATTAAAGGTATAATAAATAAATGTGCTTTTATTACTTTACTTCTCACGAAGTGGAAATTCAAGGGAATAATAATTTACTAAATAACATTATATCATAACTGTATAGTGTATAAGGGGTATATCCAAGATCGAAATTCAGGGTAAGCCGCATACATTTTTTTTGATCATTTAATAGTTTTCCTTACTCAGTTATAAAACATAATAAATCTACACAGTATTGGTTAGGTTGAAAAATATATAGGAAATATATTGAAAGAACACTGTTATTAAAGGAAATAAATACTTTTACTGCTATTAAACATTATTTATTAGCTACCTACGTAAATTAAAAAAAAATATAATAAATATATCTATTCGTTTATTATATACATCCTTTTAAATTAAAAAAACCACTTCGCATGTCAGATGTTAGTAGGGGGGAAGCACTTCGCATATCAGGCAGAATAATTTTGGTAGATGTATTGCATTTTAAAGCAATGATAAATCGTTGCATTCGAAAAAAAAACGATTCTGAGCGGAGTTTCGGTGTACCTAAGTATGACTAATACTGCCAGTTATATATTCAAACATTCAGTATGTATTCACTGTAAGAACAATCCTAGTAATAAAACTAATTGAATATAATATAAATAATATTTATTTATAACAGCTAGGTGTTTTATACATAACTTATTTGACATTCAATATAATTTTGTGTAGTGATTTTTTCTATCAAATCGTACTTAATGGTTTTGCCAAGTCATATTTCTTCCGATTACCAATTAATAATACTATTAAATTAATATAATACATTAATCAACATAAAATTAAAATCGGCATGCCCAATATATTATTTGTATATTTTATATAATAATACAATAATAATATATATTATTATTATGCAGTATATTATTATGTTCTGTTTTTATTTTAAACAAAATATGGCTGGGAAAAACATTCATTGCAAAGTTGTGAATTACTATGAGGGATATGCGCAAAATGTGCGTGGACTTAAAAAAATAAATATCATTGTAAAAGGCTTTAATCTAACTCGTAATTTATGTCTCAGAGTACATATAGAGGAAATTAGTTAGAAAGCCATTAACCTTTTAGGTTTTATTCAGCGTGTATCTCAGGAATTCAAGCTGACTTCTCCTATAAAAATACTATATTGCTGTCTAGTTCGACCTATCTTTGAATATTGATTAGTTCCTTGTTACTCTTCCACGGCTTCCAATGGTATCACATTAGAGAGGGTACATAGAAAGTTACTTAGCTTTGTGCATATATATTAAACATACCTTGCCCTCCTTATGAGTATACACTTATTTGTCAATTATTTAATTTTACAAGCCTGGCTGACCACAGACATTCTGCAAAGTTTGTCTTTTCTATCTAACCTATTATCTGGTAAAATTGATTGTCTCTCTTTATTAGATAAAATAAATTTCAAAGTACTTTCATATTGTATTAGCTTCTTGGCTTCTTTCTTCATCCATTTTTATCAACAAACTTTCTCAATAATTCCCCCTTATATCGTCTAATGCGCATGACTAAAGAGGATCCTTCCTTCTATTATTAATTATATTTCTATTATTAGCTGTTATCTATTATTTTACTATTAATTTAAATTAAATTAATATTTGTTTATTGTTAGATATGATATTATATATTGTTTGTTTGAGTTTTTGCCCGTTTTGTAATATAAAATAAATAAATAAATAATTAAACCTCTATTTCCCTCGCTCCGCACGGAATTTAAAATAAGTAAATTAATAATTAATATTTCTGAAATTCTATGAAGAAATTTCAGAGTTAACATTATATATATATTATATATAATTAATAAAATTGATTTAATATAGTTTTTGCGTCTGCAGCTTCTTTCCTTTTTGTACTTTTTGAGTTAGATAGTGCTTTAATCACGCATATTCAAATTAAACTTTAAAAAATGTTACCACTGTAATGGTATATTAAATGATTACTTTTGTAATCGATTTAAATGTTAATTATATAGTGACTGTAGGTAACATATAGTTACCTAGTATAATTTTTTTTTATGCTTCCACTGTTAGTTGTTCGTGCAATGGAATAATTAAAATTAATTGTAATCGACTAAATATGCAGTTGTATGGTAATTAAGACATTTATATGAACATAAAAATTAATAGTTTTTATTATATTTGACAGATTTAAAACCCCTACAAATTACTAATTAGTAATACGTGTCCAATTGTTGAAAATCAGATTGGGTCCGGGCTTGTCTAGACTACTCTCTGGGCATATTCCTGAAGTGTAGAGTGTAGACTGATACCAAACAATTTCATATTAAACTTGTTCTAATTAATATATATTAGGGGGGGATGCTGGATGGATATTATTTATAAGTTGTTTAGCCAACTGACATAAAATTAAAATTTTCATTCCCAATATTCTCGCGAAAAATAATTAAAATTCATATCCATAAAAGTTTCGAGGTAGACGAAAATAAAAATAGTTTTGCTTATCAATTATCATAAATTAATTATTGTAAAATTATAGGTTAAATAAAATATTAAAATATAAACTAACTATTAAAATTAATGTACAATAATAATACTATTATAATCCTATTATTCAATTATTAAAAAAATGTTTATTATATCAAAAAAGTTCGTATTTCTTCCGAAAATTCTTAATTGATCTACGAGTATAGGTACTCGAGTAAACTCATTTTGCAGTATTTAAAATTTGGTCAATAATCAATGTTAATAAGCTGCAAGAAAATTATCGTTAAAAATATGTATTTTGCGATAGAATACATTTTTTGAACACAGTAAGTGGGGATATGAAATAGGTCAATAAAAAATTTAGGGTACGAGATTCTTCCGTGTACTTAACTGTACATTGTCTACTAATTCATGCACATTGATGTGTATTGTAGGTACGGTACCTACCTATATATTAAGTTTTTTGTTAACGTATTGTTTTTATGTTTGTAGATTTGGTAGAAAAAAGACACTGATGGCTTCTTTAATCATGCAATTGACACTTGGTATTTTAGTTGCTATTTGTCCTTGGTTTGAATTTTATCTAGTATTAAAATTTATTTTGGGATTTGTTTGTGTGAGCATTGTTTTTAGCGGTTTCGTATTGTGTAAGTATTATGAATATATTACAAGTTATATATATATAATATATATATATATATATGAATTAACGGTACTCTCTATTCTTATAGATTTAATGTTTTTTTTTTTATCCTCATAGGTATGGAATTGGTTGGTGGTAAATGGTTGACAATTGCCGGAGTACTTTATTTACTCCCGGTCCCGATAAGCTACATTATAATCTCTGGTATTGCATACATATGTAGAGGATGGAGGTTGTTGCAGTGGTGTGTCACTTTACCGGCTGTATTTTTCTTGGTTTTGCATTGGTAAGACATCTGAACAGAAATCTAGAGTGAAATAAATGTGGTATGATAAAATATGGATTATTAGGTTTATACCGGAGTCGCCGAGATGGTTATTGGCTATGGGAAAAATTGACGAGACTATGGTAGTTTTGAAAAAAGCTTCTAAAATGAATAACCATCCATTGCCAGAAAACATGGACAAAATTCTCAATCAAGTAAGTTAAAATTAAATTACAACACACAATATTTAAATATAAGTATTTGGATGTAAATAAAAAAAAAAAAGTATTATATCGAATATAATTGATTGATGTTAAATGATAGGTATTTAAAAAGTATGTTAGATAAATAGGTACATATCATATGATATAATTTCAGATTAAATTTTTTGGAAGTCATATTCATTTAATCATCGTAATATATACTTGTATATCGTTTTAAGCTATATATTTTATAATTACAAACAATCAATAGGTGGCACGAAACTCGTTTAATTTATAGAGGTTAATTTATATTAACTAGACAAATCATACACTCAGAAATTACTCGGACCGTTGTTCGATAATTTTATACTCGTATATGATATCTTAATCAGCCGATCCATAGGTCTTAGACAGAAGAAGAATTCGCCAAACATAGCTATAACGGTGATTCAAATATACTGTATTATTTATGATTATTCTCTATTAGGAATCATGATTGGAAAAAGCCACGGGAGGGGACGAGGGTTACAATTTTTACATGGGATTAAAGGAATCACACTTTAGAAATTGTTGTTCAATTTATTATTTAAATTAAAAATAATTTTGAATAAATAAATAGCAAATAAATATAATTTTTAGCTAACTTCATATGCGGCCACCCTATATACTGTATTTTTAGACGATATTTAAAATGTTTTAGACTTAAGAATAATACCTATTTATTCAATTCTGAGTAAAGCGATAAACGAATAGATTTTAACATGTGTTTTGTTTTATACCTGTATACATTTTTCCGGATAGAAGGAGTTGACTAGAAGTTTTAGAATAAAGGGGTTTTGATAATGAATTGGTTATAATTGGTATTTTAGAGATGTAATTTTTCAATTTTTCCAGTAGTTTTTTAAGGGATTACGTAGTACCTAACTCAGTTGCATTGTCTGACATTCATGTAAAATCGAGATGTTGTATTTATAATTTCATGAGTAATGAGTTAATTTTTAAATATCATAACCTATTGTAATAATTAATAAAGATAGCATAATATATGATATGTAGGAATAATATTTTAAATAAATTAAATTATAAGTAAAATATTCATAATTTAAATATCACGTTATTCATACATTTAAAAAAATCTTAAAATTAAATTTATCGAAAAAATAATTCTTGTATGTCATAGATTATGTTCTTTTATAACCTATAAATAGGTCATCATATTATTCTAAAATTAATCCATTGTTCATGAAATTGAAAAAACAAAATATAATTTTACAATGTTTCATGAGTGTGAGACAAAGACAATTAATTCAGGTACTATACATCCCCTTAAGCATAAAGAAGTAAGTTAGGAAAACCCATAGTTTGAGTGTGCTGAATTTTCCGTTTTCTATCACTTTAGTAACTACATGACTAACGAATTGTAAGGATGTTCGATTTAAAAATCAATAATTTCTATAGTAACTATGACAACGAATGGATAGATGAACTCAACGGGTATAAAAGGTATCTAAATTCATGTCTACCTATAATTACCCATTTTATAACGAAAATATTTTGTAAATGTATGACAAATTAACAAATAAAGTTGCCATGGTTACATATTTAAAAAATAATATATATTATACCGAACATCACTCCAAATCGTCTTTCAAACGCAATGATTCATCTTTAGTTTAAATTGAAAATAATTATAATATACTATATACTATCCGGGGTCTGAAGAAATACGTTAGATCAACTTGCACCATTAGTATCTGGTCAAATTTTTTTTTATTGGAATGTACGTATGTTTCAGAGTATGAGCAAATTCGAAATGACCGGCAAGCCTAAAGTACGAGTTTCAGATTTGTTCCGTACGAAAAACATCAGGAAGATTTCACTCGTTTTGTACATACTTTGGTTCAGTCTTTATTTGGTATACTATGGCCTCGTACTTAATCTGTCCAACATCGGTGGAAATATATATATAAACACCATAATATCAGGTAATTTAAATCCTTTAATAATAAACATCGATAATATAATTAAATTATATATAGGTTAATAGGTATGTATTATGTTAATTATGTCATTATATACATATGTATATGATAAGGGATTAATTTAAGGATATATACAATTGAAATGTACGAGAGTGTTTTGAAATATAATATGCATACTGATTATAGATACAACAATATATGGAGTATGTGTAAATAGGTATTGTATTTTATATACTATAGTGCATTATTTATAATTAGGTTTGGTTGAAATTCCGTCCATATTGATTAGTGTGGTAATACTCTTGAAAATGGGTCGAAGAATGCCATTGTGCCTTACCATGGTAGCCGGAGGAATCGCGTGTTTGTTGACTACGATTCTACCACCAGGTATTTTTGTTTTAATTTTTTTTGGAATGCAATATTTAAATATATTTTTCAACAGATACGGATGAATGGGTTTCGCTGTCGTTGGTCATGGCCGGTAAATTTTCAGTGTCCTCTTCAAACGTCATTATGCCACTGTATACAGCCGAATTGTTCCCGACAGTCATAAGGAATCTAGGTGTGGGAACATCAAATATACCGGCCGGAATCGCCCTTATTATGGTTCCATATCTTTGGAATTTAGTAAGTCATTAGAATATCATTAGAAATTTATTTGAATAAATTTTTTAAACTATTCAAGTGAAATTATTTTATTTTATTATTAAACGATTTTTTTAATGGTATTTGGAACTATATTTTAAATTATTTAAAAAATATACATAGTGTACCTACTCAAAAGTATTTTAATACATAGTTCAAATCAAATTGTATATAAAAAAAATTAAAAGTAGGTACTTAGGAAGGTTTTTGAACTGAGGACTTGTAGTATTTTAAATAATCTTTACAATAGTATTCTAAATACTTTGAAAAATATATTTTTACAAAATTGATCTGAAAACTATATATATATATGTACACTTATTTAACTCTCTATATATTACAGTCCCCGGTGAGCAATGTTTTACCGTTGATGGTATTGGGCACAGTGAGCGTCATCGGCGGGTTGTCAGTACTAATGTTACCAGAGACGGGTAACCATCTTTCGGACACACTAGAAGAAGTTGAGGAATGCATAAGGTAAGTTTGTAAGAAAAAATAATTTAAAAGGATGTCACACAAACAATTTTTATCGTTAAAAAATAATTTAAAAAAAATAACCTATTATAAATATGATTAAAAATAATATTTAAGAGACGTTTTGTAAAATATTATGATTGCCAAAATAGTTACTGTAATTTCAAAAATCTGATATAAAAATCACATGTTCATCGATCATTTATCGAGTATTCAGAAAAATATTGTAAAATTTGTAAGATATTATCTTTGAATATTATAGAAAGAGAAAACAAAAATAAATTAATGAGAACAAAATTTTCTTAAATGTGAATTTTTCATTGAAAATTCGTTTGAATCCTCTTAAACTATACTTTTAACTTTTTAATAATTTATTATTTATAAGTAATTATTATTATTTATTTATTATCATATTTATTATTAATTTTATTTATTTGTATTTGGTTTTAGCATATCGAATAATACACAGAAAAAATATATCGATACGATTAGTAGTAATGTACAAAGTTCACCACCCGAGAAAGAATAGTATTCAAACATATAATATCCATCATATTATACAGTTCATTATTATTTTTTTTTTAAATTAATTTGTCTTCCTAATCTTTTTTAATACATTTGGATAAGTATTTTTTAAATTGTAATTTAAAATAATATTATAATTTTATTCATTCAACGTATATTTCTGTGATAAATATCTAAAAACATAGTTGATCAATATAAGTTGACGAAAGTACTACAATAATAAATATATTATATATTATGTTAATATAGTTTTATACAAACATTAATTTAGTTAATTAACTACCTATAAGTATAAGTTCTTGTTAAAACTTGACAGATTTTGTAATATTTTTTTTTTACAAATTATTTCCTATGGATAATATTATACTCATATATTAATTATTATTATATATAATATAATTGTTATTTAAGTTTAGTAATATCATTACATTATTAAGTATTGTGAAATGTATATATTTATATTATTAAAACTACATAATATGTATGTATATTTTAAATTAATAATGAAAAATATTAAATGTAATCATAAGATTTATCTTTATGTGAAATATTTTATAGTTAAGTTTTTGTTAAAGAGGATGTCAGCAAAAACAAATATTTCATGAAAACTCAGGTTAGCATTTTTCATATTAATAATTTATAAGCATTTTAGAAAGACAAAAATAAAAGATAGATAACAACATTATCCAATGTCTTACCTTGTATTTTTTTAATAATTTGATTTTTTCAGAGCTAAATTTATAAAAAAAAAATCAAAAAAGTTGGTTTTGTATCAATAACTCATAATATGTGTTTATTTACACTTTTCAAAAAACAGCTAGATAATGTTCTTTATAATTTATTTTTCGTTTTATCTTTCTACTATGTTTTTTTAACTATGTATAAACTAAATATTCTAAAGTAATATTTTGAATAAAATTTTATATTTACATAAAAAAAATTAGAACAATAAAAAAATTAAATTATAATGTTATAAATGTTTAAATACTGAGATTTTTTAAAAATGGCCACGGTGACATCCTCTTAACCTTGAAGTGTTGAATGAAAAGTATTACATTTATTTGATTTATAAAAAATGAATTATATAAGTATTAAATATTATATTATCGGAATAATTGACCAAGACTTAATATATAAATATATTGAACATTTAAATATAGATGGTTATATTTTATTTTGCTATACTGGATATTTAAACAATTGTTCTATAACTTTTCTGCCAAGTGTTAGAAAGACATTTTTTTCAATCTTTGTTCGTCGGGTAGATATTAAATTTTAATTAAATGGGTAGGTATTGAATATGAAAGCGATGATATGAATCATTTATTTCGGTAAAATATTTTGAGCAAAACTTCAATGTAGGTAATTTATATAACTATTATTGTAAAACAAAATTTGAAAAATGTATAACGTACAATGTATACGTACAATGTATAACTATAAAATATTAAAATACCTTAAAATACTTTATGAAAATTTTAAGTTTTTAGATACATTTTTTTTAGAAATGACTGGGAAATTTTACATCCAAATAATAAATGTCGTTATAAGAGTAATCAGTGATTAAAAAATGTGAAAAAATTCATATTTAAACTTTAGAGTGTATGATCTAAATTTGTAAGCAACACTTTCTGTTCGATCCACCTCTAATATCTACATGATTACGTATATATATCTACATTCAAAGACCTATAGCCCGAATTAGTCTGATTTTTACCCGGTCCGGGGGTGCTTGTGTTCGGGTCAGGCCTAAAAAATATTTACTCGGTTAGGACGAGCCCAGACTTTTCAAAAAGTGAATATGTTCGGGCTTTTAAAAAAAATGCACACTTGAGCCAAGCCGAAGTTATGTATTTAATTTTTCAATCAGGTTTCCTTCAAAAACTAAAATGTTAAACAATAGTTGTATATTATATAATAGATTAATTCAAATATAAATATTATATTACATAAACAAATTATGTGGTGCAGTAATAATCAAAACATTAAATGTTTTTAATTTTTGTAATTAATTTATTATAAATTAATGGTCTTTAAAAATACTTTCATAATTACAATAATTATAACATAAAAAATCATAAATCTGAATAGGTGTGTATAGTTTTTATAGTGAAACTGTTTATGAGCGTTTCAATAAAATATGCTATGATTATCGAGTCTTCAGCTTAATCGGTATTGGACTTATTGCGTTAAATTGATAATAATATTATAGTGATTTATATGATATACCTAGTTATCTTGTTTATTTTTATATTTTAAAGATTTCTGAATTATATCGTTACAGCTCATTCTTATAGCTATTAGTTATGTTTATTTTACTTATTATGTCAATTAAAAAAATATATTCATATATTATAATATTTATGTATAATCTATACGATATCTGTAAAATATATATGCTTAAAACGGATCAAAAAATCAGCAACCTTATACAACTATTTCTGAAAAAATATAGAGATATAGTTAAAATGAACCGCACGATATTAACATTATAAAACGTTATGATTTAAAATAAAAAAGTTATTTTTACTGAAAAAAAAAACACATAAAATATTTATTTATACTCGTATTAATAGGCAATAATATATTTACATCTGAAAATCAAATTACACGAATTGTATACATTTATCATCGATTGTTTTGAATGATATTTAATATTTAACTATTTGCCGGCAATACTATTAAAAACTACGCTACTGTAATATTAATGTTTAAAACTACGTTATACCTAATAATATATTGTATTGAATTGATCGTGACAAACTGTGGAGTGCGGGAGCACGTATTGTTTTCCAACAACTTGTAGACAAAATGATTGCCGAGTCGAGTGTCCGAGTATACTCAAAATGCAATTTTGGATTATATATGTTTATAATAGTATACTTACAATATGTTATGTCATTATATTGTGTATAATGGTATACTGAAAATTTAGTTTTGGATTATATGTATATAATAGTCAGTAGTCGCGTTATTCTGGTTATCCGTTATTATCTGGCGTGTTCTATATGAACATAATTTAATCTCGAAAACAAAAAGTCAAAGTTATAACCCTAGTGTAAACTTAAGTGGCCATTAAGAATACGATATATAGGACATTTTTATTTTGGTTTTATAGCCTTTTATAGCGATGCTCTCTAAGAGGGTCTGTTGTCAAATTGCCGAGGATACCGTATTATTTACTGCTGCTGAGACAGAAAGTAAAATAAAAGTTACACCCTCTCCCATCTCATTCTGACAAGGCTAAATAAAAAAACCAAATAGGTACTCTCACCGGACACCGCACAAACGTATGTACGGGCGGTGGAAATCTACGTCTGTGTTCAAAAACAAATACAAATATCTACACACAAAACTGCGTAGAAAAATGTCGTTATGCAATTATTAAATTAGTTGAAATATAAAAAGGGTTAGGTTTATTGTTTTTGAGGATGAGGGTGTGAGTTAATCATTCTTTTTAACTTCGTTAAGTTAATATGGGTGAGAGTAATTTACATAAAATATGGAATTAACTTAAATATTTTAATAATAATAATAATAATAATAATAATAATAATAAAAACAATACATAGGTAATTCGCTAAAAAAACATTAAACACTAGTTGTAGGTACTTGTCCATATAAACAATATATTTTAATTTCACGGGAATGAAAATCAAAAAATTACTTATTGTTTTAGAAAATAATGACTCATTAAGTTAAAAGTTAATAGAAAAATTCGTTTTATAACTCGTTTTATAACTTTTAGAATTATGAATAATTATGATTTTTATCAAAAAAATAAATAAAGTAGGTGTATACATTTTACAAAAACCATAAAAACAAATTTATTTGTACAGAGAGAATTAATTGTCTTACTGTTGCGGACCCAAACTATTTAAATGTAAATGCCTAAATAAAATTAAGCTAGAGAACTGACTGGGTACATTAGAATTGAAAAAAAAATACGGATAGAATGTTAATAATAATTAATTAAAGATAATATATACAAAATAATTCGAAACGTCTGTTCATCCAAATAACAGTTAATTATTTAACATAAAAAATAACAATAATAACAATATTCACCTATGGACCGTGGAAAACATAGAAAATAATAATAGGTGTGTACATGTAATAATGATTAGGAAACAATATGAATATACAATAAAAAATAGATCTACCTACATACGCATAATCAGGTGTTGTTATTATTATGGTACTCACGACACCTTGAGGTACATCGGTCATAGAGTGATTATACCGATGATGAATGCAGTGGCGTATTTACGATTTCCCTCTTGGAGGGGGTGATATCAGTATAATAAAAACGGCGCATCAGTTGATCTCTACCCCTCCCCGCTTTCCCTTATTCGTTATATTACCATTTATAGATAACTGATAATGTGTGCAATGTAGGTACACGTCTACGAATATAAGAATGAACATGAATTTTTTTTTTACGAATTTTACAATCACAAAAAATACAAATACGCGATTTACTAGGTACTAATAACAAACTGGTTACCAATACGTTTACTGTTGATGAGTTAAAAAATAAAATTGAAATCGATTATGGAAAAAAGGCTTTTGGGGGTGTATCATCCAGATCACTTTCCGTAAATACGCAACTGGATGAATGCATGAAAAGATATCGCAAATGGCGCGACGGGCCCGATGATGTGCACTGTAGTCAGACGAGAATGAAAAGTGGCCGATGGCAAATGTGTTAGTAACTATTTTTTTCCTGATAAGGAGGGATTCTCAAACTAATACACGTTTAAGGTGCGAGTCGCACAGTCTGTGCATAATTTCTGGCCGGTTACACTTTTGTATACCGGTAAGCCTTTATTATTTCCTTTTTAGGTTCATTCTGGGTACCAAATGGAACCTTTTGGCTATTGTAGTTTTATTGTAGTAGGGTCGTGGAACGTTATCACGATTTTGCATCACTAAAAACTATTTTATGTTCGCATCTTCATTTTTCACTTTTCATTCTCCCGACTATAATCGTCACTGACGTGAGAACGGCACACGACCGATTGTAATGGACAACGAACAGTTATTATAATATTTAAATGTGGTCATTGGTTAAAATATTTCCTCATTACCGGCCTCATTACGATCCACCCCTGGGCTCGAATTATCTTTTAAGTCGTAACGCTACCTTGTAATTTGTACTTTAATATATGTACACGAAATCTAGGGTAATTTTCTCCAATTTGTTTAAGAAAAATGAATTAATATTCTTTAATTCTGTTTCTTATACGTTTAAATATAAGTCTTGATCTTGAAGTACAAGTAAAATTAATTTAAAATAAAATGGCGGTGGAGTTGTCACCTCTACGGGCGACCACTGTACAGGCCACAATTTTATTTGGCCTTCCATATGAACTAAAAATTTAAAAGTTCTAAAATTTAAAATCACGATTTCACTATAAATAATCGGACTGTTTGGATCATTTTAAAATGTATTTCTTATTCGAGTGTCGTTTCCGTACAAGTACCCAATAATTATCTCAATCATCAACAGTCCTTATTAGTAATATACATATTATAATATATATATGTAAAACTTCCATTGCGACAAAACATTCTAATCGCACATAACATAAGGATTATGTCAGATTTGTGGTAACGTTGTGTTGATATAGTCGAACCGCAGCTGTACGGATATGGAGTCGATGCGTATATGCGCGCCACCCAGAAATCGGTATGGAAACGTGATTGTTTTCGAGATTCTATCTAAGTTTGGATGTGCGGAAAGCAAATTGCGTGTGTTTTTATACGGCAAGCGAGCCATATATCCCATTATAATATAATATAAATACACAGTGTACGGGGAAGGGACACCTATTACTATACTACTATTCGACGAACGGGCGTTTGGCGTGGCGGCGCGAAAAGCACTACTGCGCGTTTTACCCGTTTCCCGTCGCTAAATTATGCATTGCGACGTGCATTGGAAAATCCGAGGTAAAACACTGTCAAAACAGTTTTGAATATTTTATGCGGTTTCCATATTTTTCCACATCGCACACCTTCGCACCCGCGTGGGCCGTGCGAGCCGAGTGTCGTTTCGTTATTTCACTGAAGGGCCGCCGACGACAGCACGTGCTCGAGAACGGCTGGCATACGAAAAGAAAAGGGGGAAAAAAAAGTAATAGAACCACTCGGGGGAGGGGGGGTGGAATTGAATGTTTAATGGGGAAAAACCGCGTCCAAACATCCTTTACTCGTACTGCACGGGGGCCACATCGTTTTTTCCGGTCGTGCCCTCCTCACCCATTCGTGGTCGGCCAGCAAAAAGAAAGGAAAAAAAACACCGTCTATCAAAATTGCCGACCACATACACGTGCACACATAGTGGTCGTTTCTCGTTGCGTAAGTTACAATGAAAAAAAGTATAATGAATAACTCCGTACTATACACGTGTATATTATAAGTTTTTAACATACGGCTCGTTTATCCCCTCCCGGTAATATTCACGTGTTCGAAAATAAAATACAATCGTTTTTAACCGGTAAAATCACCACCCATTTTGCACGGCTGAAAACCGAAAATTATATTTCCGTATTGATTTCGATTTCCGGGCTTACGTTTTTTTCCGTTTCGATTTCGGTTTTTGACTTTGCATACCAGTATTTTTTATATTTTCGGTTTACGATCACGTATTTTCAATCTTCACTTTAAATACCCGCTTTTTTATGTTCATTTTATTCGTTAGATTTTGATTTTAATTATATTATGATAACCTTAATTTTTAATTTTATTTATTTTTTGTTTTTGTTTTTATTTTGCCGACGGTTTGTATACCTATACGCTTCAAATGCATGATTATATAGTTACCTACTTAGTGGCTACTTATAATATAATAGCTTCTTGTCATATTATCCATTATATTCGGTTTCGGTTTTGATTTTTAATATCGTTTTCTGTTTTTTTTTTCATTTTTAATTTTTAATTTTTTTATGGTTTTAACCAATACCTATTGTATATTGTATAAGGTCAGGTGAGGAGGCGAATGCGACACAAAATTGCAAAGTTCGCAAAAAATGCATTACTACATTTTACCTACTTTTTTTGTTATGCAGATAATATTGTTGCAAGCGTATGTATGTAACAAATTAAAAGCTATAATTATAAATATTTAATCATGCTGTCATCACATAGTTTTATATTTAATAATTTTAAATCGTCACACTTTCCCAGTTCAGGAGCAACACAAAATCGAATCATTTTTTCTATACGATTAATGTAGGTGCATAATAAATATGGGCAGTCGTGTTTCGAAAATTTTTTATTTAGGGTATATGCAGCAGAATTAATGAATATATACCAGTGTATGCATATTAATTTAATGTATGCTAAAATTGAAAAATGTTATGTATACAGAGTAGAGTTGAGTCGAACTGAGAGTGTGGACCGAACTTTGAAGTTTAAGAGCGAATCCGTATTTGAACCGAACCGAACTATTAATTTATTGTCTAATTTAAACCAAATTTTGAAAATAAGCAAAATTCAAAAATAAAGGCCATTAACAACGATTCTATACCTAAACGTTTTAACAAAAATAAATATAATTGGTACTTCCTTCATAAGCAAAAAACAGATTATAATTTTTTTTTTTTTTAGATAACCTAACTCGAATTCATATATAAAAAATAATTCTTCTAAGTTCGAACTCTTTAATCAAGTGCGGTTAAATTTTTTGAACTTCGAACTGTTCAATCCACCTCTAATACAGAGTATGGTGTTTTAATACTTTATTTAATTAAAACATGAAACATTTTAGTTTTAAAAAGAACATTTTTATTATTGTTATTATTATTTATTTATATTATTATTATTATGAATTGTTTTTTATAAAACAAGAAACGTAAGCGAACGAACATCGTGATGACAATATACGTAATATAAAAAATTGTCTTAATCTAGAAAGTGTTAACACTCATCAGTGCCAACTATTATCAAACAGAGTATACGTTAAATGAGCAAACTAGTAAATGGGTCACATACCCCTAAAATAATTTTACATCCGGGAGAAAATAATAAAATAATATAAAAAAAAGAGAGGTAATAATTTGGTAATTGTTATATTGAAATATTAATATACAATGTATACATAAGTATTATTTTAATATTAAATTATACCGTATTATGTTATTATTATTGTAATAAGATATTTAACACCACGGCATAAGTGTAAAACTGCTGTTGCACTTCCTCTTTGTAGTAATCACTACTGTTGACCTAGATCGAACATCTAGATGGATAAGTACATAATCAATAGTCAAATAAATTAATACAATTTTGAAATTCTTAAAATACTCTTAATTTAAAGAAATCTGATATAATCTTGAAAACGTATTTTAATTTAGTGTTCTAAAAAAAATACAAAATTGGTAAATTCTAAATTCTATTATTCTAAAAATAAAAGTATTGAAAAAAAAAACAAGTTATTGGTAATAAAAAGATGAAAAATAATTTTACAGTATTACTAAATAATACATAAAATATAATATAATACATAAAAAATATTATAAATGTATCAGGAGATAACACATTATTTATGATAATTTTCGATTATTCACTATTATCCTACTTGATCTTATAATTATGTAACTATGCAGTGTTACCAAGATTTCCTCTAAGGGGCAGGGAAGAGGCCAAGACAAATTATAGTAAACAGCATTTACCCCTTATTTTTTATTTATTTATAAATAATTGATGTTCAATAGATTTTTAAAGTAAGTATGGTGTTACAAAAAAACATAACTATAATTAAAATAATTGATATATTAATATGTTAAAAAAAAAAAATCTAAAAAAATAATTATAAATTTATAATAATTTAAAAACATTTTAAAATGGCTAAAGAATAAAAAAATAAATCAAAATTATTTAGTGAGTTACAAGCCATTAACTTTCGATTAACCGGAGCATAATAACTATAATAATTCTGGCGGTCGAATAGGGTATTATTGCGTAAGAAAACGGAAGGAATAGCGAAAGGAATAATACGTATTTAAAATGCCAGAACAATCTATTTTATTATTAATGAACCCATAAATCCAATAAATTTCATTAATTCAATGGCAGAGGGATAGACCCGAAGAGGATTTTATAATTAAAGACTGGATTTTGCATAAAATGCATGATGCTATTTTCTACATCAAATACATACAGTCATTGAGTTCATATAAATCATTACATGAACGATAAAATAACAAAATTTTATGATGCATATTTTCGTATATTTCGGAGCTTACCTAGTGCATATTCTTAATTGAAATTCGTTTTTGTACATAAAATATTATTATAAAAAAAATATTTATATATTTAATTTAATTTCGAATTTGATTTCTAAATGTATAGACATTTTATTATTTAATATATTATACTTACCTATAAGGTATAATCTTTTTTTGGTTGTAAAAGTTTACATATTATTGTAATTCAATTTTTTTCTAATTAACATTAAAACTTTTTATATAGGTACCTTTTATGTTTGCTTTATTTAATTTTCGTGTTTTTCTTTGTTTTTTATCATTAATGTTATAGATACTAAATACTAATATGTACTCAATTTAAAGGTAAACAAAAATAATTAAATTTTGTACTATATATTTTTAATTTTTACCTTTATATTATGTGTATATTTAATAATTACAAGTGCATGAACGTCCAGTTTTTATTTATACATTACTTATACATAATATTACATTTTGAAACAATTACATTTAGATCAGAACCAATTGTATTCGTTTTAAATATCAATGTATGTAAAATGCGTATCCAAAGACTACATTTTATTGACTAGACCGGTTTTAAATGATGATCAAAAATTAGAGCCATATTCATATGCAAACCGAATGAGAGGAAATATAAAATCTTAATACAAACCGGATTTTACAACACTACACGATTGCTCTTGAGAAACCAAAAATATATAAATCTTAAAGCTTAATAAACATATTGCACATGTGATCACGAATTTCCTAAACTATAAGTCAGAGGAAAATAAAATTTAAGTCTCTAAAATCGTGAACGCTAACTAAATTAATACCAACAATATAAGAAAAATAATCATACGACCTACTACGATCTATAACTAAATTATATAAAAATATTTCGTTATATATATATAAGCAGAAACCGTATAAGTATGTGTAAGTAAGTCATAGGTACATCGTATAAAATGCTGTTTTTCTTCAAGATTAAAAAAAACCGATGAAAAAATCAAAAAATCTCACATTCAAAGTACCAACTAGAATAAATTAAAAAATATTTTTATCGTTAGAATATCAGACTCCAAAACTCCTACTTGAAAAAAAAATAAACATCATTGTAAAATAAATAGACTTTTTGCTGCTTTTAGAATCTATAATTATAAGTATTAAAGGGGACCGTCATTAAATGACCTTTTTGATATATACTAGAAACCAGGTATCTACGTTGAAAGTTGACGGAATCAAATTTCCAATTTTCATTTGCTGTTGTTTGCCACAGCATTTTTTAAATATTTTTTTTCATTCACGTATTACGTATTAGATTATACAAAGAAGGAATAATATCTTATTGAAATGTTCGAACTCCAAAATGACAGTATTTAAGAGAAATTTCATATCATTGGTCGACTGTGGTTGAGTGGTTGAAACGCGTGTTTTTATGCTCTGGGTCCCCAATTCGACTCCCAGGTAGTAATAGTGGTAGCCAATAAGATTTTTCTCGCTGGTAGCGTATGGTCTTTGATGCAAGCCGATCATAATTACCAAACCCATTCAATAATTTGGTAGCTAAACTTGTCGTAGATATCAAGAACCATCTTCGACCCCCCTAATATATGAAGGTGCGAACCTGAGAATGTTGGAGTTTGGGAAATAAAAGAATGTACAACTGCTAATTTATTATTATTTATAATTTATTTTAACACCATAATTATTTATTTTATTTTTATTAATGTTATTTTAGATTCTTAAATAAGAATGAAAATTTTTTGAAAAAGAATAAAGAAATTAAATCATTATTAAACAATATTATTGGTTAGAATAGTTAGAGATATATTTTATGGGTGATAGTTTGACTGTAGTTTTTTCGACGCAGATATTTTTGCACGGAACTATTACTTTAATGGCTATGAACCATAATTGTCTATTTTTTTGATAACAATTTATACCTTTTATTATGTTATCTAAAACTTGTGTAAATATGCATTTCATGGATATGCATATAAAACAATTTTATCATTTATACGATATATATAAATATACTTAAGGAAAATTATTATTCTAATCAAGTAAAGGTAAAAAGTAAACTGATTATTTAATTTTATTTGTTAGTGACCAAATAATGCAAAAATAAATTGTATAATATTTAATTTTTTTAATTTTGCATTTTGTTCGAAAATTCTCTTGGCCTGAACAAATAAATCGTATATAAAACACGGCCTAAATGAACCTAAAATGTACGGAAAGTTCTTCTCTTCACTTACATTGTTATACTACCGTGCAGTTATCAATCAAATAGTAGCATCATATCTTGTGAGTTTTGGTGCATTCGGTTTATCTTATCTAACGTTTAGTTATAAAACAATCAACAACAGCCTCTGGGCTTGGTCCAGAAACCGTAGAAGTTGGCGAATGATCAACTTAATATACTAGTTTGTAAACTTTAGATAATCTA
Organism: Pemphigus obesinymphae; assembly: GCA_025469235.1. Classification (NCBI taxonomy): domain Eukaryota; kingdom Metazoa; phylum Arthropoda; class Insecta; order Hemiptera; family Aphididae; genus Pemphigus; species Pemphigus obesinymphae. Next base: position 118,676 of record JAIPRL010000205.1, read on the forward strand.
AGTTTTAATTGTTATGAGCGAAAAGTCATGTCTGCTAGTACACAAATCACAATAATCAATTATAATAATAATAACAACAACGCGTTCCTTACCTTTAACAGCAATGAATTCCTACTTCCTGATATCTAAACTTAGAAACTATGTTAAATAAATGTGCCTAAAATGGAAACTATAATGAGAATGTGCACAAGCTTTTAGTGACGTCTTTCTATATACGCTATTACTACATTCATTTAAACGCATTATATAATTTTTAATTAGTTTACTGATTGTACCTTGACATTTTTGCATACAAATAAAATGTCAACTTTTAATAATTAAAATATTAATGATTAATTTTTATTTATTAATATATTTAAATTGTAATTTGAACAATATAAAATATATAGATAAACAATTAATTATTACATGTATTAAATAATTAAAATATTAATTAACAAATTGCATCATGTTAAATAATGTATTATGTTAAAGATATTATACATATATTTTTATTGTTTAAACTTTAAAATTATCATTGTCTTTATATACATAAGTATAGGAGTATAAATGAAAATTCCATTAAAATAAAAATATTGTTTATGAAATTATAGTTAATTTTTTAGAAACCGGGAATTTAGAACGTGATTAGGTTTTCCTAATATGTTTTGTTATGATTTTGGTGTTTTGATAAAAGAAAAACTAATGCATATATAAAAAATATAAAATAAAAAACCTATATTTTTATTTCATATATTTTAGATTTATTTTAGACTTTTTCGACGTAAACCCTTTTTGACCGTAAAAAATAAAAATGTTTTAAAAGTTATATATAGCCACTTTATCAATCGATTGTAAATTGAACACAGATGGTATGTTACGGCAGAGGTAATTTTTATATAATTTCCAAATGTGCAAGAAAAAGCTACGAAAAAATAAAAATAAAAAATGTCATGAGTAAACGTTTCTTATTTAAGGAAAACTGAATTTCCTTTAGAATTGTATTTCAACTGGTATGTGGGATGATATGTCATTGCTTTCAAATTTATAACAAAAATACCACTCTAATACTTCTTTCCAAGTGATCCAATTGAACCTAAAAATCATTGATCTGCTCTACTCGACCGTATAATTGTATCACCTTTTTAATGCATTAAAATAATTTTAATAAACAGAAATAGGTACCTATTAAGAAAGTATTATAAGAATATTATATACATTTTATCTTATATATTATAAATTCAATACTTTATAGGTACACAGGTGTTAGATTTTGAAAAATTTAAAGAGTGCCCCAATTACCTTTTATAAAATACCTTTTATTGAACAAAATATACACATAATACATCGTATAGATAATAAATCATTAAGGCGAACAAATTACTTGCTTATGATAAACTAAAAATACAATCAAGTTATAAGTGTATAAATTAAAAAGAAAATGTGTTTTAAAGATATTTTGTCATATTTATCAATGAATTTGCGACTTTATCTATATCTACATTTTCATTTCGATTAACATGTAGTATATCAATATCATTAAGGAAGTTTTGAGTCATTGTAGTCAATGTTTTTTTAACCGTCCGAGTGTTGAAACTGATCGTTCTGTAGTGCAAAAGGAAACTGCAGGAATAGTCATGATCATTTTCAGAGGTTTATTAAATTCTGTTAATAATACCTTACTAGGCGAAGTATCTGATTTAACCAACACTATTGCATCTTGAGTAATTTTACTTTAATATATATATATATATTTTTTTTGACTTTTCAATAGCCAAAAACATATCTCTATACAACATTTTTTTTATTGTTAAAAATCAGTTTCATAAAATTTAATAGGTAGTCTATAATATTTTTTTTCTTCATCAATTGTACATTTTTCTTATTTACATAAATGATCAATTAAATTTGGCCGAAATAGGTTATTTAATAATGTTAGTTCATAAAATACAATTATCCCTTGGTGATAAAAATAAATGTTCTTCACTACCTAAGAAAAAAATTTGGAAGTTAATAAACTTAAACGGTTATTTTTATAATTTATTTTCCATAAACTTTTATTTGATACGAAATTGTACATTTTATATTAAAAGTTTATAGAGTTTTATTGGAAATCATGTTCGTTATCAATACAATAAGATAATATCATATGTATTTAGGGATTTTGTCTAACTTATCAAATGAGGCAATTTTGTGGGATCACGAAGAGTTTTACAAACGGTTTTTAATGTTAAACGAAACGAGAGGGGGGCTTATAGTTATTATTATTATTATTTTTTTTTTTTTTTTTTTTACTCTAGAGATAGAAAGTCTTGTTATAAAAAAATAAATGTAATTTAGGATTATTATAGGTCCCTTGGATATATTTTAAAATAGGGCTTTACAAGTCGAGAAGTTAACGGAAGAGAGCTGGAATTCACAGGAATAATCAAATAAATTAGGAACCTATTATAACGAAGTATAGTTTCTAAAATTACATTTTTATATATCTTCAGTTTTAATAGGGATTGTTGAGAAATTCGTATCATGTATATACAGGGACTATGTATAATATAGTTATTATAGTATATATTATATATATTGCACCAAAAATACACTTTAAGAATAAGTTATGTTCGTATATTGACGTAAACCTTGACATTCTGAATATTTAACGCGATACAATTGGAAATAAAAAGTCAGTATTCACAAAGTCGTTATATGTATTGTACCTGATGTATAAATAAACAATCATATTTAAGTTGTGAATATGATATTGTATATTATTATATCGGTTATTCGATCCGTATAATGTTTCCGAGAGAGGGCGAAAGAGACATTTTGCATTATTTGTGAAAATCAAACCACGTCTTTCATCGATTGGGGAAAAAAAATACGGTCGATGTTCAAAGGGATGATGATTCGTGAAACAAACGAAGTTAACAGGCAAGCCAAAGTGTTCGATTTGAAGATTGGTCGGTCATTGTCGACCACCAAAGCCGGGAGATCCACGACTCGATGCGTACGGGTACAAAGGGCTTACAAGAATTGTTCGAGCCGATAATCCAATTACAAAATGTCGATCCCAATCACGGGTCCAATTATATGTGTGCACTGATGGATCAATGTTGCCAACACTGCACAGTATGCACCGTATGCGAATTGTAATTCGGCGTTCGAGTATTATAGCGGATTTATGAATTCCATATCCGTGATTAAATTTTCACGGAGAATGCGAGGGTCTTTAAAATCAGATCATTCCGATAATTTTTAAATAATCCTCTTACAATTTTGAGGTTCTAGCACCCGGAAAACAGGCTAAAATGTTCGTTATTTTCCACATGTATACATATTCTATTTAATTCCGTGTAAATTATTTATATTTTTAAAAACTTTTTTCAAGGATTCTAGTCCTCCTGTACACTGCCCTCCTATAGTGGTAGGTGACAGATGGTACAAATAATTGTTGAAAATTTTATTGATTTTACTGTAAATTATTATTAGAAGATGCCAATTTAGAGACAACTATTAATGGTTAGAAAATAAGTACGTTGCGCTTCACTGATGACATAGTATTAATTGCTAAAAATGATAACAATTGATGAACATGAATGAGAACCACGGATGAAACATTTAATAAGGATCTAAACATGAAAATAAATGTGCGAAAAACAAAGATACTCGTATATGGAAGGAAAAATAAAATCAGAGTACAGATGTAGCTGTGAAACTCTAAAGAATACAACAGGTAGATGAATTTACATTTAGAAAGTTCAATTAGCAATAATGGAAGAAATAGAAGCGAAATAATAAAACGTATTTGTCAAGCCAAAATAGCCTTTAACAATAAGAAAACTCTACTCTTACTAAAAAACCATTAGCTTTAAAATTAGAAAAAGACGTATGTATGGAGTATAGCCCTATATGGGTGGACAATCACAGCGGAGGATTGAAACAGATTAGATGCGTTTGAAATGTAGAGTTATAGGAGAATATTACGGATTAGATGGATGGATAGAGTAACCATTAAAGAAGTATTGGAAAGAATATCAGATGGGAATATTTTATGGAAAACTATACATAGTAAATGGAATGAATGGATAGGACATTTAATACGATATAAAGGCTTATTAAAACTGATTATAAGGGAACGTAGAAGGAAAGAACTACAGGGGAAGACCAAGACTAGAATACATTCAACAAATAATACAGGACTAAAGACGCGAATCATGTGTATAAATTAAAAGGAAAACAGACAATAAGGAAAAATGGAGGATGGCTGCATACCAATCTAGTACGGATTGAAACTATAGAGAGAAAGAGTCGGTAAATATTAATACTCTCTATTAATAGACGGAAATATTTTGAAATATAATATTAGGTTATAAAAACACAGGTTTACCGCACACAAGTGATAAAAATGGAAGCATGCAGAATGTTCAAATGAACAATAATAATATCATAATATAGGTAATCATATTTTAATTTTCGATAATTTGATGGTTATTATTCTTATCACTGTCTCTGAAACACCTAAAAACTATATTTTCTATTCCCGATATGTATATGGTGACAAACGCAACGTGATAAATTATAATGAAAGTTTAAATTGAAATTTATTAGAACTACTCGTACTGTGTGCTTATCACATATACAGCACACGCGTGAAACAGTGACAGGATCTACTAGGGGGACATGATGTACACCGCGTTTACATTAATACTCGAACGAATTTTGATTATTATCTTGTATATTAGCTGTTGCCAAAAATGGTTCAGTTTTACTCTATTCATTTCGTATATATATATAACTAAAATATACTTACATAATATATATATATATATATATGTATATATAAATTACCCTGTAATTAACTTAGATAAACTTGCTAAGGTTCAAATCGTGTACAGAAATTGTTAAGTATTTAATTAATTATTATAAAATACTAATATATATATATATATATATATATATGGTTTTAAATTAATAATAACAAAAAAAAAAAAATTTATTATCTTATACAATTTGATTTGCCCAAAAAATTATATATTGAAATTATACCTGTAAAGAATCAAACTTTCATTGAAATCATAAAAAAATCAATTAGTGTAGTATAAAAAATTTATCTACAGGGGCGAATTTGAGGGGAAGGTGAGCGACGTGGTGATCGACACCTCCTTGGAGTTTTTTTTATCATTATTTGGAGAGTATAAAATCAATTTTGATTAGGGATTAGCCATTTTTTTTATAAACTATCCCTATTCGCCCTCCCCTTAATGAGCTTCAGATCTGCCTTTGTTTACCTGTTTGTAACAATATAAAAACCAATAGCACGATACGTTTTGTAAATTACGTCAAAAATATATTTTGTACATGTCTTTCAGTAGTTTATTTTTATTTTTCTAAAGATTCAATTAAAATCACCTGTATTGTAATTCTTTAAAAAGAGAATGCGTAGCGTATTTCAAGTACAACAAATTATTTTTTTGTTATTTAAATATAAATTAGGTACAAATGATAAACATTTTCAATTATTCATGTGTCATATTTTGTTTTTTTACTACTTATCTTAAATTGGTTGTAAAAAACGAAAAATCGTCGACTTCGTGTGGACGAATTGTTTGTTATTTTTCGTTTTCACATTTGTTCACAATATTCTAGAAAACTATTTCATTCTAACAATACTAAAGTACCATCTGTGTTCTATTTCCAATCGATAGTTATGTTATATAAAACTTTTGGAGCATTTATACAACGGAAAAACGTGTTTGCCGAAAATAAACACACATTGTTGTAAAAACCAATAGTTTTCTCTCTTCCTTTTAGAATCTAAACAAGTAAAATGTAATTAACCACTGAGTAAATATTAGTTTTCAAAATACGTGTTTTTATTGTTTTTTTTTTTTATAGAGTATGTGATATTCTAATCAATAAAAATAAACGTATGCTATATGAACAAGCTATCGGGGAAGAGTTTTAGTTCATGTCTAAACTTAAACGACTTAAAATATGTAGCAACTTATTTATGTAAGTAATAATTATAAAAAAAAATTTCCCTAAATATTTTTCTAACTTCTGATTTTATGTTTGCGTGGCAAAAAAGTAATAATATTGAATTGGAGATTTTTTTTTCTCCTCTACTAAAATAATGGCGAACCGGAGCATATTAAATGATGGATTACCAAGTATCGATTAAAAAATAAATAAATACAATTTTTTTAAATTATATCAACTTTTCTTTTATTGAATATCATCATTATAACGTTTTATTGAAATATTTTTTTTATGAACGAAACACAATTCAATCGTTACACTTTTTGACAAGTAATCGAATTAAATAATCAATTTTAGATTATGAGTGTTGCGAAGAAACTTTTTTTGGACCAGAAGACATGTTTCAATCGATAAGTATATGTGAAATAGACAATTTAATCCATTAGGTATTTTCGATAAACGCGTAAGGAAAAATGACGTAAAAACGGTAAAATATGTTTCAGTCCAAAACGAATTTGGTTATTTCTTCGTAATTCCGAAAATAAAAATGATTAATTTTTGAAGTATAAATTAAATTTGTAAATTAGTAGGTCATTTTATCCTACAGGTTTTTTTCGATATTGATCTAGAAATTTTATATTTCGATATATCTGCAGGTATTTAAGTCCTAGAAGAGGATAATTTGGAGTGTTTAGACTCCTTATATCACAGTTGTGTCTGTCCGTCTGTCTATCCATGGTTATTAGTATATACACATAGTTATTGGGGATATTGTTGATTTAAATGTTGATTGTCTTTAAATTTTGGTAATCATAGTTATTAGTGAGATATAAAACAGAAAATCTAGTACGCTTGAAAAATATGTTTTTCTTAACTCCGACTGTCTGATTTTACAATTCGCTACTGTAGATATCGATATCAATAGAACTTACGATTTTTATTCGGTTTTACGGTTTTAGGTTTCTGTATGTAATTATAGTAGGTTAGAAAAACTGTAATAATGGCAATGTATTTTTTTTAAATATGTTCCGAAACCAGGAATTTAGCACACTCGAACGGTTGGCCTTCCGAACTTGTTTTTTTTTTATTAATTTTTTTCCTCCATTCCTTAGCTCACAATTTGAATGACTTTGATTGAAGTAATTCTCATTCTTCGTGACATACGATATTGTACACTAAATAATTATGGTGGATTTTATGACAAAATCGTTGAACAGGAATTCATATACTGGCACTCCACCTCCGTCAAAAGAGCCTTAGACTACTGTCAATATGAAATTAACAGGTATATTGGCGGAGTACGAAACGTAATAAGACACGAGTGGCGTGGTTTTGATAATGTCGTTGAGTATAAATTAGATAATCTCGTTCAGCCGTAAAGAGAGAAAAAAGCACTTTGCATTTCACAAGATGACTTTTTTTCTCCTTTTTTCTTTTTATTTATATTTTTTTATTTCTTGTGTTTCAATTTATTGATCACTGTTATCTTTTAACTGCGTATCTCCAGCGACGGGCGGGCAAGTGGAAGCGAGTTAGTTCGACCGTAAAATTTCCCTCTCGGGTCGTTTAACTGATGCAAACCGTTCTTCGGACCCCTTGCACAGTCCCCGGGTATAATATCACTTCAATTTCAGACATCAAGAAACTTTCACGGTGACCGCAAGAGGGTTTAGACAAATCCAATATAGCTGATGCCTGATAGTCCATGTTAGGTAAAGACTGCTTCTCTCCGCTATCGCGTTATGTTGGTCGTATATATATGAAAATGACAATATCGTTATTGTTGTGTCATTTTATTTTATTTTTATTTTTTAAGTACTAATACTAACTTTAACTAATGACATAATATGCGATTTGAACATGAAATCTACGAGTATAATATTAATGCATCCGAAGTTTGATAGAAATAATAGAAATGTGATTTTATCAGTGTAATTATTTCCCTCCTAAAACTATATTTAATTTTCCTTCGAGAAATCAGTGAACTATTTTTTCCTTCAAATATTTAAATCAACAAATACTTTTAATATAATACTTTTCCGGGTAAAAAATTATTTTATAAGGACTCCACACAAAAATTCAAATGTTCACAACGCACCATAGACGGCGCTGTACCACGTTATATCAATGCATCCCTCAAATAGCATAGGAAAAATATATAAAAATAAGGGATATATTTTTTTATTTTTCATTTCGAATACTACACAATCAATACAATGTCTTAATACAATTTAAATGGTGATACATGTTTAAATATGTCTTGTGAACTAGTTGAAAAATTGTTCAACGACAGCAAGTTGGCTGTAAAATGATAAATTAAATTTTACAGTGTAAAATAGTTTTACGTAGACAAGAATCAAGACGAATACAGTCATAGATAAAACACCAAAATAATGTATTCCGTAAAAATAGAAAAACTTAAACTGTGGTTATATTGTGTTTTGCTTTCTATGATATACCTAATATATTAATAGATATTTTTGTGTGAAAAAACATTAAAAATACATTATTTTTAAGACAATAATAACTTTTAATTATATTAATGATATTTAAAAAATAAAAACGCTTTACTACACAGTAAAATATACACTCTTCTATATTGAGTATTAATTTGGTTTCCTAATTAGGATTATAGAATGACTGGTTCATACCAGTAAGAATACATTTTTATAAATAAATTTATGGGTGATAAGACTTCCTCTTAAGTAACAGTAATAAAAAATAATCATTTTGTAAATTTTTCAAATCCAATTAAGCCTTAGATATTACATAATACATTTCTTTATTTGGTTATGTGGTTTCCAAATTGCATCCAAAAATATGGATAAAAAAATCGTAAGGTACAGCAGTAGTAGTAAATATTAAAAAATGAAATACACAAAGAACACGCAATTAGATTTTTATGAAAAAATATCTATGACCCATTTTACTCGATAATTTTACCGATAACTATCGATATCTGTAAGTGTTATTACCAATCATGTAAAGTATTTGAGTAAAAGTAGTTGATTAAATATATTTAAATACTTTTATAGTATTTAGGAGACTTTTTAAATACATTTTAAATATATTTTCATGGGAATTTGTACTTGAAATGCAAATGCAAATTTAAATACTTCTGAATACAATTATAATATTACAGTACTACAAGTATTCATTTTAAATAATTTCAACGTAAAATATCAATATTAAATACATTGAAATTATTAATTAAAGACAAATTATTAATAATATATTATATTATTATTATTATATTCTGAGCAAAGCAAGGAATGTAATGGTTTTACAATGAAGTGATTTTTATTTTTTTATTATCTATGTTTGTACCCAAAAATTCTATAAAAAGATGTACTCCAATCATTAAAAATAGCACGTTTTCTGGTAGAAAATTTCATCTAGTGGGTACTTTAGGTATTTTAGAGGTCATTTTTCGATAAACTATGAAAATTTTAGCATAAAAATCGGTAAACACGATTTTGGTAAAATTCCTTATAACTCCAAAAATATTAATGCTGGTATCATGAAATTTTCACCACAAACGTATTTAGGTACTTACATAAAATATTAATAAGAAAAAATTTTTAAAAATGTTTATCCATTTTTATGCTATCTATACTATATATGTAAATTTGAGACATTTATTCATAATATACTTAATTTTAATTTTTACACTTGAAAATTGTATACAGTCTTAAAAGTACGCCATTCTAGTTACATACAAAAAATTTTTAAAATCGGTAGGTACGTACAATATTTTTTTTTATAGCAATTTCAATTTTTTTTTGAATACTTATTATTTTTTTTCGACATTTCGGTATGAAATGTGTTCGAATTTTAGGGAAATAATGGATCTATAAACTTGGAATTTTCACCAACTACGTATATTATCATATTATGTATATATTTCTGCATTGTTTTCAACTATTTTTGTTCATTATGTTATACAAATATTATCATATGATATATTATTAGTATAATCTACAGTAATTGTCAAGTATATAAACGAAGCTTCGCTCAGAATCTTAATAAAAACAAAGAATTTTCCAATATAACATTACATACTTAACCATAAACAACAGCCCTTATTGATTTTGTAAAATTTCCTAAGAATTGAATTCCTCGAAAACTATTTGTATTTATTTATTTTATATATTAAATTATAAATAATATTTATATGCATATTTTATAATTTATATTATAACTTTTTGATGAAAATTAAAATTTTTTGTAAAACTATATTTCTTCTTCTTCGCCTTCTCTTCCACCTATTTGGGGTCGGCCACCTTAGTCCTATACTTCCACTTAACTCTATCTCTTGCATATTTTTCATTTGTCTAAACTTTCCTCATATCACATCTCTCAACCTCATTTTTGGTCTTCTCTTCTCCCTTTTTTCATCGACATAAATTTCCTTTACTAATCTTACTGCCTCAGTTTCTCCCCTCGTTAATGGATGTTCGAGCCATCTTAATCTATTCTACTTAATTTTGTCAACTATTAAACTTACTTCTATACTATACCTCTTATATACTCATTCTATATTTAATCCTTTCTAGTTACTCAACTCATCCACTTTAACATTCTCATCTCTGCTACACTCATTTTCTGTTCTATCTTTCTATAAAAATTACTAAATAACGTAAATCTGGAGGTTCTATTATTTTATAACTATACCTCATTAGCTGTACTTTATACATGCCATGTCTAATAAACTAAGAATCAATAAATGTTATACTCTATGTGTATATAATGCTTATGGATAATTATCTTTTATTATTGTCTAAATAGTATATATAATAATATTTTTAAACTATTATTTACCTATTTTCTTAAAATGTTATAAGGACTTCTTTACATCTTCTATTATACATATGTACATATTGTAATACTATGAAAAAATGTATAAATATTAATTTTTAAGATTTTGTAAGAGCTAAGAATGATATTTTTGTAATAATTGCTAAGACATAGTTCAGTGGAACTCAAAGGTTAATACATACAAAAACAAAATTAAATAATAAAAATATTTAAAAATATATTTATAGCCGCTCAATTAAATATTTATATTTGTATATAAGTACATACCAAGTATATGTATTTGTTCTTTATTACTTTTTCAAAAATAAAATAGGTAAGTTTTAAATACCTACTTTTTTTATTGATGTATTTGTATTTATATTTAAATACAAGTTTGAAAATATTTTTTACAAGACTGGTCATAGCAAATGATATTTTATTACACGTGAATACAAATATTAGTAAATTATATTATCTATTTAAAAATTCATGCGAAATACTATTTTTTTTTTTGTTTGTTAGCTTTATATATAATGCATTGTCATAGAACTTTGTCATATGTGTGTCTTGACAATTATTATTTTTTTTTTTTTAAAGAACCATTCTTTATTATAAAATATTTATACATTTATAAAAACGATTATAAAGTTTTTAAAACTTCCTAAATTATTATGCAAAGATCAAAAGTGCATATAGATTTTCAGTGTAATACATAGAATAAAAACTATATAAAAAATACAAAACGTTATGTAAACGTATGAGTATTCAGAAATAACGACTGTATGATAATTATCTCGGAATGTTTATAAATACAAACAGTTTTGCATTATATATTAATTTTCCATATTTAAAAACAAATCCTCGCTATACGTATTTTTACTGTATATCATTATAAGCGGTTTATACAAAATAAAAATATCATATTAACAAGAAAGTATAACCTGTTGAAATTTTAAGCATATTTGTATATGATAAAACAAGACGTAACATGTAATATTAACCAGATATCAAAGACCGTTTGAAATTAATTAACTTTGTTCGTCGTTAGAAAACATTTGTTTCAACGAATGAAATTTGAGAATCACCAAGTTGTGTTATACGAAAACCTTATACGGTGTGCAAAAACAAATAGACGTAAAGAGATTAGTCTCATAATGACAAAAAAATAATACAAGGATAACACTATGGGATATTAAAACAAACATATGTACACAACACACATTTGTACATTTATATCCTTTGTTTTAAAACTTTACAAAAGCTCGTTCATATGCCGTAGTTTTAGTTTTAACTTTTCATTCAAAACGCTGGTTTTTCTAAGTATACAGAACAATTTGTATACATATACTATTAAACTGTAATTATGTTGTCGAATCAAAACGAAAAACGCACTATTTACATGTGACATAGAAAGTAAGTTTATTGTAAACGGAAATAACTAAATTACAAATAATATCTCATGACTAATAGATTTTCTTATATTCTGTATGAATGATTTGACAGTCATCCAATATAGCTATATAAAACAAATTAAATCAATTAAATAAAATAATTAGGGCTATCAGAGCAATCCATATTTTTTGTGTGTTTAGACGAATAAACGGAAGATTATTTTATTTTTAAAAAAGTTATTTAAAAACAAGAAAATATTTTTAAAATTATATACCTATACACACACATATATATATATATTATATTTTAAAAAATTAAATATTTTCCTACTTAGACTACCAAGTAAAATGGTTTATTAATACAAATCATTCGACAAAATTCGACAACCAGAATTACTCGAATAATCTTTCTCTTTTAGGAGTTTAGATGTATTACATTATTTATAATATGACGTAGAATTATAATATTAAATATTAATATGATTTTTTAGATAAATGTTATTCGTTTTTGGAAGATTTTAAGGATGTTATATTTAAGATATATATATACATATAATATATAAAATCAACGTTTAAAAATATATATTTGGATTAAATTGTAATTAGATTAATTTTTGTCGTATTCTGTTTCTATCTACATGATTTAAATCTCTATTTTTACCTATTAGCAAGATAAAAATTATTTAAAAAAAAAATAAAATAAAAATAGTTAAGTTCTATAAAATAATCAGAAATTATTAAAATTTGAAATTTAAAATTTAAAGTTTAAAACTATTAAAAGTTTAGAGGGAAATTTAGGAACAATTATTTAGAGAGGAAGTGACATTTTTGAAAATTTAGATTAATTACAGTATACACACTAATGTTCATTTACATATAATATAAGATATACAATATATAACGAATTACCCATATTGGAAATTATCTGCACCAAAACAGCTTTTAGTACTTAATGTTAAGATATAATAATTAAACGTAAACATTGAATTCCGAACTGCTGGATTATCTGTAGGATTGAAATAGAAGGCTATAAATGCAATTTAGGGCATTGGGGATCATAGGAATTTTTTTTGCTAATATTTAACACTAAATTTGTACGAATTTGTATGACCGGTATTAACATTTGTACGAATCAAAAGTTTCCAAGGAAATTACCGTAATAATTATTAAAAAAAAAAAATTTAATTAAAAAAACGTTTTTCCACTATCCCATTAAAATCTTTTTCGTGAAATGAACACTCAATTTATAAAAATTTGTACGACTGTTCACAAGTTCACCCGATATATAGTTTTTCCCGGATCCTTCAAAAAGTGATTTTTTTTTTTTCGAAAATTGTTCACGTAAATGTTACGGAGAAAATTTTTTTCAAAATTTATATTTGTGAGACAAGTGTTTGGGGATAGTGTTGGGTTGGGGAGAAGGGGAAATGGACGTAAAACTGAAAATGACAACAGAAAAATACACGATTTTTTTTTTTTCATGTTCAGAGGAACCGATTTTTACCGCTGTATCACGGTGTCCCTAAATGATTTTGATTTTATCGAGGAATAAAATATGTTAACTAAACGAATGAGAAACAAGTCGGCGTAATTGACATTATCAATTTATTAATTTTCATTATTTTCGTGTAATTTGCCACTTTGACGTGACGTTTTTTCGGAGACCGTTTTCAGTCGAACGTCTAACATATTACCGTATACCGCGCGTATATAGAAACCGTCGCCGTACGATATATAATGATCGCCGGTCAACGTTGTTTGCGGTCAACCAGGCCCATTCGATATCCGGCCCCGGGGAACTTTTGGCCGCGTCGAGTGCGGGCGTGCGCCGGGGTTGACAGCCGTCAGCTCCGCCGTCCCGTCCGCCTCCACGACCGCACGCTCGTCCGACCGTCAGCGGGATACTATTTGTACGCACTGCGCCGCTTTTGACAGACGCTCCGCTAACCGGATCCGGGACGTAATTAACGTAATGGATCCCGGTGTTCCGCAAAGTGCATAAATATTACGCGGATCGTCCGCCGGCGCGGGTCGGTGACGGCGGCGGACGAGCGGGTCGACAGCTTACGGGGAAAATACGGTTCCTCCACACATTATCGTGTGCATAATATAATTTATTATTTTACCCAACGTGTCACGGCAGTATCATCTCGACGATGTTCGACGGGTTCCTGACGCACGCTGTCCAATTAAAACGCCGGCCTCCCTTAATTGAATAGTCACATCCGAGGAGGGGTGGTCGTGTCCCATTTTTTCCGATAAACTTTTTATCGCAATTTCACATTCTGCCTACTATTGTGCACGATTAGACCGTGTCCTATATGTGTTAAGAAGCGAAGAAAAGTGAACGATAAATGTTCGTTTAAATCCGTTTAATGATGCCCTCGAAACTTTGCCCTTTACTGACCAAGAAGAACGTTCCTAAGATTTTTGATTTTTTAATAAGAATTTCTTTTGCCTTAATGGTGTACGTTTCTTTATTGAGATTCATTATTGATTTTAATTTAAAAATATAAATAAACTGTTTTAGTTGTTATGTCGGGTGTTTTTTATCCATTGAAATCAGTAAACTTGAAAATAATACATCGTTAGTTTCGAACAGGAGTCATGTTGACGAAACCAAATTCAATACGATCGTATGAATCGCTTGATTGATTATATAGTTCCGGTTTTAACGGTTGCACGGTAGAATGTTAAAGTAGTTAACTTATAACTTTTTAAGGTTGCAAAACTCACTCAGGTGTAGGTAGATATAGATTAGTCATACGCAGGTGCTGTTCAAAGAAATATTCAAGGGGTGAGGGGTGGTATGTGTCTCTGACAAAATTAATTTTAAGAAAGGCTTTTTTACTAGTTTTCCGACTAAACCGTCGATTTTCCGACTTGATTTAATTTTATCTGATGTGCAGAGATCGCCTCTCGGGGACAGCCACGTTCACACTTATTCTCACATAGGTGTGTCTACGGGTCGTGCCTATCATTCACAGGTACGATCTGCAAAATCAGCCGTTTTAATTTAAATTTTGACTCAATTACTTTGAAATTGAATTTGCTATATTACAAATATATTCATAACAACATTTATTTTATGTTAGTTTATTTTGTCAGTTTATTGTTTTATTTTATGTTTGTGGCCAATATACATTATAGTATTTTACTATTTTTAAAAATAAATATTTTTCTTTATCTATTATCAAAATATGTTTGGTGATTGTAAAGTTTTGAGTTCTGATAACAATTCAAAATATAATGGTTGTCCGACGAGCCATTATATATATAAATATATATTCGTTTATGAAAGATATTCGGTATGCGACTATAAACAAAGTACCCAAAGAAATAAATTTAATGCTAATATCATTGAAATCTGTTTCAACAACAAGGTGGGCGTTTGTTGATTTGAATCTGTAGCTGCAGTAAGAAATAATTATTCTGCCATAATAATTGTTATTCAAAAAATATGTGACTACTAAAATGTCAGACATGAAATCAAAAGGTTTGCTTCTCCAATTAAAAACATTTGAATTTATTTTATTTCAAACATGCTTTATATTCTTTTACTACTCATTATTAAAGTCAACTGATGTCTTCAAGCTGAATATTTATATATTTATACATCTATAAGTATGTTATAATTTTTGAAATCAAACATATCTTAATTAAGATTAGACGACACATTATTCTAAGAAGTTACTATAAACTAGTATTAGATATTAAGTTACTATTACTATAAATACGTCAAGCATTGTATAGAAAATGATGTGAATTTTTACTTCATTTAGTAGGATTAGTAGAAGTATTTTACGTATTTATGCAGTTTTAAATTATTATTTGTTAAATAGCCTAAATGAGTGTTTCAATCAAGAAACAATAAATATAATATTTTCAATTGGTAATATTTAAAACTTGAGACAACCAAAGAAGATCTAAATTTGAACAACATTTTAGATTCTGAGCGTAGTGAGGGAGCTAGTGGTTTTATAATAATGTTTATTTTTTTTCTCTGTTTATACATTTTCTATCAGAAGGAATGCTCCGATCTATACACGCAAACCGGTTTCCGGTAGAAAATTTCATTTAAAGAGGTATTTTTCAAATGTTTCGATTTTCTTAATAGTTTTTCAATGCGTAAGAAAAAATTATCCAAAAATAACAAAAAAACGGCAAAAATATAATTTTGCCAAATCGAGATTTTTCATTTCTACGTCATTTCGAAAATAATGACTTTAAAATCTTGAAATTTGCATCGGATATTTAGTTTAGTAATATATTCACGTACGTTGATTAAATTATTTTAAAATTTTTTGCAATTTTGAGCTATTTTGGATATTTTAGATTTAAGTCAAAATTGTAATAATTTTAGTTTTTACAACCTGAAAGTGTAATAAAAGTGTAATCGTTTACAACTATATTAAAAATTAGTTCTTATATAAAATTTTAAATAAGGTTAAATATTAATTAAGTATTAAATATTTAATTTAAAGTAATATTTTAATATTACAATAAGCTTTGCCCTAAATTTTTTTAAAATAAAATAAATGATTTATCATTATTTTAAAATAATTCCTTGGAATTTTTTTTTATGTATAATATATACATTTTTTCGAGTCAATATAGAGGCCGTAGGAATTTTAGGTACACTAAAAAGGTGATTTTTAAATTTTTTCAGTAGGTAGAATTCTTGTATGTGTAAAGGAAAACTATAAAAAAAAAAAAACGGAAAGTTATTTTAAAACATGTGTATATTAGTCTATAATTATAATAAAACATTATATGATTAAACTGATTAACTTGTGAAAATGGTAAATTTTTTAAATATACATATTTTTAAATGTATATAAGTCATTGAATAATATCAATGTAAACGGTACGACAAAACATATTTATTTGTTTAATTAAAAATAGATCATTAAATGTTTAAGATGTATTTAGTATTGAAACTTGGTAATTATATTTATATTTTTTAAATTTATAGTATGCAAATATATTAAGTTAGATAGCTGACCAAAAATGACGGATATTTTGAAAATGTAGACAAGAACTAAAGATCATCAGATTAATGTTTATGATTAACTATATGATTACACTGTTCGTCAGAATTTTCGTTGTGACATGAAATGATAATGTTATCGAATTTTTAATATAACCGATGAAAGATAGAATCTAACCTTAATGTGCCATTAGTCTGAAAAAAACAATCGTCTAGTGACGAAGTACTCTGAGCACCATTTTAAAAATAATGGACATATAATTTAGGCCATTCAAGTGTAACTATTTCGATTTAATTTATATTATCTGAATATAAATTTCGAATATTGTAGAAATTGCTAGAATTACAATAGAATACATACATTTTCCAATCGTAATTAACTTATTACAGTCAACTGATATAGTGTTACAATGTCAAATTAAAGTAAATAAAATTAGTGCAGTGTATCTTACGTGTAAATATAGTTTTCCATTTTCTCATTTACAATACTTGCTATGAAGTACGATTTACTATCATCTTTCATATCGTAATAGGTGAATACAATTTACAAGATTTTACGAGGAATACACGATAAGATAATAATATTTCTTCAACACCCCGAAAAAAAACCTTGGTAAAATTGACACCAATTGAACATTTAGTTTTTTTTTATTGTGTGAATACAATGGTTATTATAAAGTTGATAATAAACTGCTAAATTGACAAATTAATGTCATTGTTCCAAACATTTTATCATCGTAATAAAATATTGGCTATTTAAGAAACGGTAAATTTATTAGCTCAAATTTACGACTTGACGAATTTTATGTGATGAACTATTGTTGAGTAGAATCAACTAACATGAAATAATTTTTAACATTTACCCATAAATCAAAGATGCTATCTGAAAAACTTTTAAGGAACATTAAAAAAAAAAAAAAAACTAAATTCGATATTGATTACTCAATAAACTTTAAGTTTAAATGTAAATTGTTTGCAAGCCAGCAATACCGTTCCGTGTTTTATGTAATTAGGATGTCACATAATTTCCAGGACTTTTGTAATGTACATAGGTTCGTAGTACGCGTACATTAATTATACACAGTATTAAAAGTTTGTATATAATAATAGTAATTATGTTTTAAACAACGGACGGTAATTTAGTAACACAAAAATTATTAGTTGCTAGGTATATGTTTAAAAAAAAAAATGAATTTTTTCACTATTACAGTTATAAATTTATTATTATAAAATTTGCGCATGTGTAAACTTATCTTATAAATATATTATAATGGACACCACTTTGTGACGAACACATTTACATATTTTATTAGTTTAAAACTTGTATATATTATATAAAAAAAAAAAAAACATTTTTGTACAAAAGTGTAAAAATAATATCGTAAATATTCTATAATCTCGGCAGTACAGTTAGGTACAGTTTGCGGGACACGTGCAGCAAAATATTGTGCTTGTGGTGTTCTAAAAGTGGAAAGGTTTTAAGTCACGGAACAATTTTAAGCTTTAAAACAGTGAAAAGTCTGTGAATTATTATTATAGAATTCTGTATAAGGAAGATTATTGATCTTGTTGGTAGGGTGTTTTAGTTGTATATTTACCATTATGATTTCTGGGAAACAAGCGCATTAAAAATTCGATGCACAGGTGCCTTTATGCAAAGGCTCCCGGGCGAGAGAGTGTTAATCCGATTAAGCGTACACAAACATGAGCCCGAATTTTGGTCCGGATAAAAACGCTCCAAAGTATATATCAAAAGTTTCGAGTAAAATACGACTAGTAAAAACGGATGTGATTTGTGCTCGTATGATAAAATACACCTGTATTTTCGTGTAATACACGAAAAATTTAGGCATACATGAATTCAAAAAATAAATCATAATAAGTGAAATATGTTGAAAAAAAACAATTTTTTTTTCACAATTAATGCGACAAATAATTAGTATGGTTCTGGTGATTTTCAAACTATATAAGAAAAAGTTTGGCAAAAGGTATTATTAACTTTTTGATTAGTTTATTTTTATTTTTTGCTTTAATTCTTAATGAAGTGATTTTTTTTTATTTATTCGATCGGAATCAGGTGATATTGTTTGAACAGGCGAGGAAATAATTTTAAACCAACAATTCTCATTTCAATTTGAATTTTCGTGGTGATCAATTAAGTAAAA
Source organism: Pemphigus obesinymphae (assembly GCA_025469235.1). NCBI lineage: Eukaryota > Metazoa > Arthropoda > Insecta > Hemiptera > Aphididae > Pemphigus > Pemphigus obesinymphae. Next base: position 137,971 of record JAIPRL010000205.1, read on the forward strand.
TTAAAAACCGTTCATTTTTCGAGCGTGTAATTTTAAAATTAGCAATGGAATTTTACATAAATTTATGTTTATTGTAAATTTAAATAGTTGCAGATTGTAATTTAATTGCAGTATAGTAATAATATGGACTTGTTATTATGAAATAGCATAAATATTCATGTTAAAATACCTAATAGTATTTTTACGTTTTTACATTTTCATTACATATGATTCAAACATAATTTTGATAGGTAAATAAAAAATCCTAGAGTTTATTCTAGGCAAGACTTGATTTTGTTGAATATATTTGTAGATTCATCAAATAATTTATCCTGTTAAGCGTAGATATAATAATATTATTCTCACGTAGGAGATGATAAAACTTAAGAATGTTTTAAAAGAAACCCGGTATAGTTATCGGACTTTTAGTTTGTTTTGTTTCGTATATACCTACTATGTTTTAAATACTTATTTTGTTACCTACCGACAAGTTATGCGTTTAAAGAGAAAGTCCGTGGGCTAAACAAAATTTGTACATACAATTACAACTGGTTGACTGCACTCGATATAATTTTATAAAATAGGTTGAATATGCTGTTGTCGTACTTCAAAAAAATGTTTAAAGGCAACAGTTGCCAACTATGTATTAAGATTATGTTATAACATTATCTTTATAGCTTTAAAACTTTCATTATTGCCTGAAAATGTCAAGATTTTTTTAGCTTTTATTTTTAGAGTACCTGGAAAAATGACCCTAAATTGTGTTTGGATAGTTTCACTTAATTTTGGTTTATTTATTTATTTTTAATTTTTGTTTTTAGGTAATTTAAATTCTAAGTCATTAAAATTTGTGCGGATTTTAAGGAATTTTGTAACAATGTACTTGATGTTTTTTAAGTTTTCATTCACATATATCTGCAATAATATAAGTTCAAGTATAAATTATCACACACACATATATATATATATATATATTATATTTAATGCCAAGAAATTAACAATTATTTATAATACAACGTAGACTATAATAACATTAGATATTAATATGATTGTTTAGATAAATGTTGTTCGTTTTTGGAAGATTTCAAGGATGTTATATAAGATATTTTTAATATATTTTTAAATTAAATTGTAATTAAATTCATTTTTATCGTAGTCTGTTTCTATCTAAATGATCTAAATCTATATTTTACCTATTAAAAAGAAGATAGTTATGTTTTGTTTTATAAAAAGTAATATTTAGGTTTTGAAAAATAACATAATAACATTTTAAATTTAAGTTTTATATTCGTAACTAAAATAATTTTTTTATGAATTTAATAACGAAATAATTATATTGCAGGATCTATTTTGCAATCATTGCTAACTACAAATTATAATATTTCTTATAGATATTATATTAATTATAAAAAAGTTTTACAAACTTTACGATGTACTTAATATGAGTATATTATTATTTATTATCTTAAAAATATGTAAGCACTCAACGCATAATATGTTATACTGTAAATTTGTACAATGAAAATAAAAATGCAATTGTGTTTTATATACAGGTGTTATTATAAATAAATGTGGATAATAATATGACAAGTAATATTAAACCTGAAACGCTATTTTTGTTGAATGGCTATTTGTCCACTCGTAAAAAGAATAAAAATGTAATTGAAAATATGATCGTTTTGGAAATACTTATTTCTCTCGGATTTCCGTGTTTGAAAATATTATAATTCTTAGTAATATATTACAGTAAAATATACATGCGTGTACATACATATTATTTAGGTTACATTCATACATATTTTAGTACCTATTACGCAATAATAATATTATATGAGTATACGTGTTATTATAAATATAAAGAAAAAAAATGTACATTTAATAAAAATGTATTATAATATGTAAATTACATTTGTGTACTTAAATATATTTTTTATACCAAAATCTATACATACTGTATACTTTTATATATTATTTGTATAATAATTGAAATCATTATATTTTTTGTCAACGTCTTATAAATGTATAAAAATATAATATAACTTAAAGTGTACAATATATTAAAGTCATAGATAATTTAATTTTTATATTATTGCTGCTCAGAAATATTTTAGGTACTCTTAATAATTTAAAAAAATTATATAAAAATTTAAGTGAGATTAATTTTTTCAGTAGGTAGTATTTAAATAGGTTTATTGTGTATTGTAGAGGCATATATTTTGATTTGAAGAATAATAAATTATAATATAAAAATAAATTTACATAAATATATTTTAACTTAACCAGTTACCTATTCCTTATTGTTCGATACATATTTTTAATTAAATGGTGTCTAAACATGGGCGTTCATCTATAAAAACTGAAGGGGAGGGTGTGGATTGAACTCAAAATATTCACTTCAAATACAAAAAATAAGCATAATAAAAGGTCATTTATAAAATATTATAAATTAATTATAAAAATATTTAAAGTAAGTACGGAAAATAAACGGGGTGTGTCCCACTTTTGTCCTTCCTAATGGACGCTCATGTGTATAAATGAAACAATATATTCTAAAGTCTAAATTATAGATCCATATGCCCCTAACCATATTATTACAGTTGTGCGCATATTACAATACATTGTATTATTTTGTACCTAATTATATAATTTATAACTAAATATAATTCAGAAATTATATACAATTTATTATAAATTATAATCTCTTTTTGTTATATACTTTTGAGTTTCGATATACTGTGCTATCCATAACCTGTAATTCCATCGTTGATCTCCGACAAATGATAAATAACGTTTATTATTTTATTAAACTTTCCTCGTTTAAAACTTGATTAATCATTTACATTCAAACGTAATAGCATTGTATATATGTGTTCCCATTATTTCTCTTAAGACCGTAAAATCCCTAAAATCTATTCTTCACTGTTATTCTTTTCTCGGATTAACTTTATAATAATATAATAAACGACTTAGCACATAATAACAGAACGTCGTAACAGTGATAATAGTAATAATTTTGTTTGAGTGTAGACAAATAATGAGATAGGTACGCACGAGACACTAGAAAAAAATCGCCCACTTTATTATTATATATTTAAGATATATTTTGTACTCTAAACAGAACTTAATTAAACTCGTTTTATTTTTATTAGCTTAGAGTCTGACCGTGATAAAAAAAAACCCCCCGTATTATATAATGTATTTTTTTTCCATTTGAGGGTCGTTATGAATATTTTAAGTACATTTTTGTTTTATATAAATTCGCCAGAACATTCAAATAGATTTCAAATCTCAAAGATCACACGTACACCAAACTATTCCTTATATAATGCACCGACTTTATATATTTCTTTTCTAGAAACGCGCATACGAGACACACGAAATACGTAAAATTCTAACGGTAAAAACAATATGAAGACATTGAGAAAATGGCCACGTGTATTTTAAATTTTTATTATGAAAGCGGATATAGTTACTTGTCCATTGAATAGATCATATACACATGCCGCCAAATAGGTCGTTATGTGTGACCGGTTCAGGGACGCATCATATATCTTGCACTTCCTTCCCATACCGTCTCTAGCCCAAAAAGACCCTTAATAATATTCATTCGATTTGATTTCTAATACCGTTTTCCGAAATATCGACCAGAGGTACGTAAGAATACAAGCGATTTTCTGCTGCCAGGACGACACCATTTTCCATCAATCCCAAGCGTCAAATCTTCGTGTTCTTGTGTTTTTATGTTTTATATCTGCTGATATACTATGCACTCGACCATTTCTTTGGCTTGCAGCACATAACACGATAGATTATATTTTTATCTATCTTTAGTTTTTATTCATTTTAAGTAATTTATTTTAATATTTCGTAAATTGCAATTTAATAGTATAGCAAATTGAACAATAGGTAAGGACATCGGCGAACGACACTGGTAAATTAGCGGTTTATATTAGCTTTCGCCTTTATTTTCAAAGGTGTTATGGCCAAACACAAACTTGTTCTGCATATTCTCAGGTACTCGTCGACACATTTTTTTATAGATAATTTAAATTCACATATTACATATCTTCACGTTTTAATATTTAGACCTAATTAATTCCGACTTTCTGGCGAATCACGGTACCCCGAGGTTATAACTAATCACTTCTGTTATTCATCATCTCCGCTTTCGTATTAACACCATTCATTAACTACTTTAACTACTTAATTCCTTTTATTTTTGTTGATTTTTTCAATTGTGACATAATAACAAGTATGTCGAAATGTCTTATAGTTATAATAATTAGGAAAAAGAAATTAAAAGAAACTCGTTTGATAAATATTTAAGTAAATGTAGGCATTAAGTAGTTAAAAAGTCAAAAAATTTTAGTTAGTTTTTTTTAAAATTATAATTAAACTAGGTAGGTATCTATATTGACTAAATAATTTAACTAGTTTAAATTTTTTTGTTTTGTATTTTATGGTAAATTTTCTAATCATCCAGTTAAAATCACATATTATTGTCTGTTAAATGATTATAAATATTTTTATTTTTATTTTTCTATAATATTAATAATATATAAAAGTTTATATTATTATTTTTCCCGTTTAACTACAAACTTAACCAATTAAAATAAATCTTGTTATTTTCTTACTACTACAATTCAACAATGCGAAAGCTTGCTTACCCATCTTTGTATTATATTATCTTTGTTTCATTTATTAACATTTATTCACTCAACAATATACCTATCTACCTAATGTTTTAAATTCAATATTATACCTAATTATTATCTATTATTTTTGTTGTTTCTATATATATATGAAGATTTTTCTATAAAATATTTATTAATTTTAGTATAATGTCACGTTTATATCATGTTAATAAAAAAATGTATGCCTATTAAAATTGTTTATACATATTTAAATATATTTGTTATTTCAATAAATGTAAACACAAATATTCAGCTTTATTATTAAATTATATCTATACATGAATACCAGAAAAATTACGATAAAACTTTAATAATTTGCAGACGAATACATTTTATTTGAGGAGTTAACTAAACCTAAAGGACTAGAATTATGTCAATAGTTTAGAATTATAATAACATTTCATATTTTTCTTCTTAGGTAAATTTAATTAATCATATATTATGGAAACAATTGTATTTATTAAGTTTTTAAAATATATATATATTTCGACGAGTACGTTTAAAAAAAACTTTATTCACTTGCATATTGTACTTGATTGAGGGTTTCACATATCATTGGAACCGGGTCTGATTGACAATTTATGGTCACTGCGAGGTTACCTCAAAGCGATTAGTTATATATAAATAAAATGTTTTAAATAGACCAAATCGTACTGCCAATATAGATATTGAATTATCTTTGTCATGTGGAAATTTTATAATATAATATAATAATAATATAATCAAACTGTTATAAATATTAAATTTATTCAGAAATATTGTTCGGAATATTATAAAATTTACATTTCTATCAAAGTTTTAGGTATGCTAAAAAATATTCCATAACGTAAATCAGGGGAGGGGTGAAGTTTAGTTGGTAAACAATAAAAAAAATGTTAAATATCGTTTAGGTGCCTACCTACATAAATTATTTGATATGGTTATTAAGTGTAATTACTGTCGATGTTTTCCTCTTTGAATAACATATAATGAACAATTATTGTAATAAACGGGGTCGGCTGCATTTTGTAAACGTAATGTTTTTTCATATATATTTTTTCAACGAATTCTTTTAAACCATAAACGTTATTTTATTAGTAAATTCTATATAACATATTATAAGCCTAATGAATTTCGTTGATTAATATTCACTTCATTAAATTATACCTATTTTCCAGTTTATTTTATAAATGAAAAAAAATTTACATATATGACATAGAAAATAAGTACCTTCCTACATTACGAGTTTTCACTCGTAAATTTCCCGTATGTAATTACGCATTAAAGCTGAACCATTTACGAGAGAAGGGTTGTTCAAACGACCTGTACAAACCGTCGTATAAGATGTGTTATGGATTCGAATATACCTAACATTAACATGCCTAATAAATATGTACGGTTATAAATTATTATAGAATCCATTATATCTATAGAATATATTATATGTGTTCCTGTTTATAATTTGTATCTTATCTTTAAAGAGGTCAATTGAAATATTCTCAGTACATAGTTTCGACTTTACGGACCAAAACGTATTTTCTAGTACATTAACGTTGTACAATATGTTCAAAGTATTTTTACTTTATCAATATTGCGTTTTTTATAGTAATTATAGATTTTGAGATTTGTACGTCGTTAAATTGGTGTGCAATTAAAGATTAAAAAATACATAATTAAACAATAAAAATCAAGTACACGATTAATGGTACTCGTTTAAATCTTCAAAGTTTTTTCTTACGTTAGATCGCTGAATATAATATAATATACCTATATTGTACGCACCACATATGGGCAGGTAAAATTTTGCTACAAAAATTATTGTAATATAGTTAAAAAGTTATGTATGTTTAAAGTTGAAAACCGTCCCGAGTATTTGACGGTAAGTACCTACTGTTATGTAGCATCTGCGCGTTACACCGATTTCTGCTTAGAATCTTTTTACCGAACGAAACGATCGATCGTGATTTTCGAATCCGACACGTTCGCCGTAAGTACATGGCCGACGAGCGAAGTTCTCCCGTGCACTCGCTATACCTGTACTAAACGAATTTTAAAAATTTTTTTTACTTCTATGCAAATCAAAAACTCTAATCGACCGGAAAACTTTACGATACGTCAATGTCTCGACGGAAACCCAGACGAAAACCTAGACGACAATTATTTATTTAGCCCGAGTCCGCAACAACACTACGCGACGGAGTTCAAATCCGGTGGCCCGTGTAATGTATACGCGTCCGCACACACTGGACTGGGATGCCTTGCATCGCCTCAGTGCGTTTCCATTGCGTACGTTTTGGAGATACGCACAAGTCACCGAAACCGCGTGCGATAGCTGCACATTATAATATTAAATTCACTTGACCAATAAAGTACGACATTAAAAGCGTTTCACTTACAGTTGTTTAATTCAATGTGCGGATTTCCGGCGACCCGGCGACCGCGTATAATAATATGATGTGTACTCGCCGCATATACGACGGACGAAAATTCAACATTTCGCCGGTTTGTGGTATGAAACCGTTCCTATACCGCGTTTCTGTTCAAAACGCACTTTTTATATAAATAGTTTGAGAAATCCATTTTTTTTTTTTTTTTTTTTTTGGATTTAAAAAATTGACATTTCTATTCGGCCAAGTACCTATATATGTACACTATTAAACGGGTAACAAGCACACGATAGTATAACCTGGTTTAAATCTAACGAAAATTCAGTAGGTAATCGGTTAATTTTTTTCTTTTTTTTTTTTTTTTTTTTACATTAGTCCGAGTTAAATAATACCAACAGTAATGATGTCAGCAATTAATAAAATTGCTATTCGATTATAAATGATACGCACGGTAGTATGTAAAAGTTCTGTCTATGGAAACAAGAATGTTTTTTTCGTTTACCTTTAATAAGCTTATCAGTATGAATTCCAACTATAATAACTGATACGGTATCACGAATGGAACTTTATTTGAACTTTGGTATAAATTTTGTTTCAATAATATAAGTGAAAAAAATTTACACTTTTCTAGTCGGGTAGGACACTGATAGTGGATATATATTTAATTTTAAAATAATTATCGAATTCAATAAAATCATTTTAAACGGAGTTTATTATTTTTTTTAAGCTTATTTCGGGTTTTTAATATCCATTGCCGATTCCCTTATGTCTTGTCATGCGTTTCTATTATTATTATTATTGTATCGATAATGTATTTCATTATTAATATTAATGTAATACAAATCAGTCATACATATAATGTTAATGGCTATTATTTATTCTGAATTTAATATAATTTTATGTATAATATAGCACAGCAAGGTGGATTTAAAGACAAACTTGCATTACTATCTAAATACTAATAAAATACTTTTTAAAATCAAAAAAGTGTGTATTTATCTAAGTTTTTGTGCAAATACTATATTATTTTATCAAAAAAAAAAACAACTTATTGTTAATAATATAATATATGTACTCGTAATTGTAACAATATTATGGATTATATATATTATCTACCTATATAATTATTTGCAATGCATACACGTGCACAGTTTATAAAAATACACGAACCCGGACTATGATAGTTAGCTTATTTTTATGAAATTACATTTAAGCATTAATTCATATTATATTGTAATATAGAATTATGTGTAATTAGTCCTTAACAATTATTTTGAGTAATTATTAGTTTAAAAATAATGTATTATTCGATTACGATATCCTTGACTCGCATTTAATTACCTCTATTGTAATATGCTCTTAAGATATACCTTAATTATAAGTACCTATTCATATAATTAATAAATATACTAATATATACTAATATAAGTATATACTATATATATATAATAATATATACTATATATTTATATACTAATAAAAGAAAAGGAAAAACTCAAGACATAATATTGTAAAAAATAGTTAAAAGTACTAAATTAATTGTAGATTATAAACAAAGGTAGTCAAATAAATAGCAGAATATGAACTTAAACTATAAATTATGCACACCTTTTGCGTATTATATATGATGAGATTATATGCAATTATAAGTTCGGTAGAATAAATACTATAAATTGTTGCTAACGAAAATTATATAATTGTTATTATTATCAATAGCAATAATCGTCAATTTCCAATGATAATGAACTTGAATACTCGATTGTAATCGATATTAAATGATAAATCTTTACATTTTTAAAAATGGGTTTCAACAAAACTTTGTGTTAAGTGTCCAAAAAAATAAAAATATAAGTATATCTATTATGTATTTACTTTATTTTTTATTTTTCCATTTTCAAAAATTGTTCTTTATAAAAGATTGTTTTTTTACGTTTAAAAAAACGATTGAAAAAAGAAACAAAAATCAAAAAATGATATAGAATAATAATATGTAGATATATAAATATCTTTAAAGTAAAAATAATTTGCTATTAAAAAAGCTTTTTACCCCAAAATTCGTACTCGACTCTTTCTACCTGATAAGTTTTTTTTCCAGAAAAAAGAACATATACTTATAGATAGTATACTAATATATTACACATAATATAAAGGTTTTGCTTATCAATTGTAATTTATTATAATATCAAATGTTCTTAATTGAATTAGTATAGATTATGGAATTTTAAATACTTTGAATAGTACCTACATATATATAGATATAAATCGAAATGAATTAGTCTATGTTTTATTATTCACTTTTATTTGAGGAATTATAGGATTAATTAGATTTAAATTTTAGATTCTGAGTAATGCTAGAAAATTATTGAATTTTTTTTCTGTATACAACTTTTCGATCAGAAGGGGTCGAGTAGAAATTTTAGAGTTTATATGTTACCGATAACAAATTGGTTCTAGTTGTTATATTGAAAATGACATTTTTGACCATTTAGAGAAAAAAGTTGAGAATTGGATTTACACATACATATACGCAGGTTAGTTAGGATAAATTAGGTTTTAAAAAAGGGATAAGGGAAAGTAGGTTTCAATTTTTATTCAACTGCAGAAATAAAAATAAAATATATAAATATAATATCAATATTGTTTGTGATAATGCATTTAAAGTGAAATAGAAATTAAAATCCCTGACAAAACCGTATATGGTAGCTAGTATATTATATTACATTACATACATTTTACATTTCAAAAAGAGCTGTTTTTATAGAAAAAAAATCAGTAGTTTATACTCTATAGGTCATATTTTGATTTTACCGCCATAATAAAAATTACACCGCCCAGAATCGTATTTATGAAATGCAATGTTTTATCATTGCTTTCAAATCTAAAATAATAGTTTTACATTTTCTTGTCCAAGGACCGATCGGACAACTGACCAACTTCCTTCATCTATTTATTGTCCAACGTCCAAAGTGCTTAACATGACTTATTAAATTTATTTTTTTTAATCATATATTTTTCCTATTTGGTAAAATTATATTTGTTATTTTGATTTTTGGGTATGTTTTCTGCGCATTATTAACGTGCGTTGTTTTACCCGGTTTATCAAGTAAAACACATAATCATTCAAATTATTGACGTAAATTATCGTATACAATTTGTTATGTGTATATCTAAGTACAACCAAATATGTAAGTTGCACACAATGTCATATCTTCCACGATTATAGCTGGTATGATAACTTTCTTAAAACGTGCTACAAATTCAGTAGTAAGTCAAAAACAAATTTATTTATTAAAACTATAAAATATTTTAATTCTAATATGTATATTTGAATATCTTTGCACGTAAACGCTGAAATTTTGTACAAATGTGTAATTATACTTTAATTTATAAGAGTTATTTAAGGAAAAATACGTGCGAGTCATTGCGTGATTGACGTACCTACATATAAGTGAGTAACTAGTGTATAATATTATATAAGTATACATAAATATTCTTGAATACGATTTAATTTATTAAATATTTATATAAATATTCACATATTGATAATATTATAATTTAATATAAACAAGAGAACATGCAAAAAATATTAAATGTTTTTCTATATTTTGTTTGGTCTGATTGAATTTCTTAGTTTTGTATTATTATAATCACACTACAATATTAAACACGATTAAATAAAACATATAATTTTATTATTCTTGACTATAAAGCATGGCTTTATATGTATTTGCCGATATTTTGTTCTCATTGAGATTACAAACATACCTTTATAGAATATAAAAAAATTTTCGTCATTTTCGAGATTTTAGAGTACATTTTAATGTCGTATTACAATTTTTTTGGTATATATTTGACTTAATAGATAGATAATCATTAAACTTACGAAATTCAGTTTAATTTTAGATTCTGAGTGGAGTGGAGATTTCTTGATTTTATAACAATATTTTTATTCGCGAAAATACTTTTTAACCAGAAAACGTTATGCGTGTTAACCATTTTCCGGTAGAAAATTCAATCGGGATAGTACTTTGAAGAGATAATTTTTAATTTTTTCGACATTTTCGATAAATGCATGGGGAATAACTAGAAAAAAAAATCAAAAAAATGGTACATTTTCTTGTAATTTTCTTGTATGACTCTAGAAACTTGAATATTTTATAGTTGGTATTTGATTATACTCTTCATTTTAAATTATTTTTTTCTATGGATGTAATAATGTATATCACACCAAGTATATTTTCACTCAGAAACCATTTATCATATTGTTTTCAAACTCTATACGGATATTACTGTGTACTCACGGGCGAAGTGGTTCCGCCTTACTTTATTATGCTGATAAATATTTCAGAAATTGTTAATTACGTTATTATTATAACGTGTTATAATACGTATTTTTGGTGTATTTTAACATAAACGCATGCATGTGATACAAATCGGTATTTTCAGTTGAATTTTTTTTTTTAAAACGAGTCCACTGAATATAATCGTATCTAATGAAGAAAAATTCAGTGGATAATTTGATATATGACTTTCATTTTACATTTGACCTATAATTTAGTGTCCAAAAAATACATGACTATATAATAATGAATTAAAAACCATAATGTCTTTGAGTCGTGATAATTGCTATTATAGTACAAACTAGTTTCCAACGAGAACAAATGAAAGCGGGATGTTCCTCGTACGATTTTAGTGCGGTGTCGACGGTGTTGACGCAAACAGTACACAAGTGATCAGGGCAAAGCACGATTAACCCATGTGGTTTCCGTCTACCGCACAGCAAAGGTGTTTGGGAATTTGACTGTCCGAGGACAGGAATATTATCGGTCCTAGAACGCCATGACCGCGTCGGCGGCAACAGACCGATGGATTTATCAAGCAGTAGAAGAATTTACGGACGCCGGCGCTTTCGGTCCGGACAGCCGATTTGTGTGCTTCGGACTGGACAGCCTTCTCAGCAAACAAGATCAGTTCGCTTCCACCGTGTTATATGGCACGGTCACCGTGTGCAGCGACGACCGAGCCACCTATCATCACGGGATCGTCGTCAAGCTCAAACACCGGAACCCCGTGTTGCGCGACATGTTCAGGACGGACTCGCAATTCCGCAATGAAATACTGTTCTACGAAAAGATCTTGTTGTTCCTGTTGGCCCACGCGCCGCCCGGCGAAGTCCATTGGCCATCGATCTGCCGTTAAATGTACGGCCGTAACGTTTGTGGCGATCTCACGGATCAAGACATGATCGTCCTGGAAAATATGACCTTCCGAGGATACCGGTTACCGCCGTCCAACCACCGGTTGTACCTGGATTTCGATCATCTCGTGGTGGCTTTGGGAACTCTGGCAAAATGAGTGGCGGTTAACCCTTCGTTAGTCATCTTATCAAGTTGAACAATTTTAGTCACCTTGAGTAATATAATACCTCATTTACTAAATTTATTTTTTAAATTAACAATTTTATAGATTATATTATTTTTTACCGAATATATGTATCTTGAATGTATGTTATAATTATTGTATCAATAGTTTTCACCAATTTTTTAAAAAACATTTTACACATAACTTCAATATTTATCATATGCTAATTTAAATATTAACCATAGGTACTCAAAAAACATGTTTTTTTTCTGTAAAATTAAAGTTTGTTCATAAATTAACTTTCATAAGATGGAAAACAAAAATAGTCAACTGGGGTAAAATATAACTAGACTCCACTTTGAATGACTATTTAACTTTTGATTTTGCACTGATTATGATAAAAACCACACTATCTTCTTAATACTTATCTTGGTATACAAATATAAAAAACCACATTTACTACCAAGAATTTAGTTAAAATATTTTCATTAAACTTAACATATAGAGCACTAAAATATTTTTTATACATAGAAAAAGTTTTTCAACATTAACGGATGTTAAAGGATAACATCATATAAGTATATTTCAGGATGATATATGTTATACGATTTAAATCATTATTATGTATTTTATTCATTGTTTCAATTTTTCCCATTCTTTAATTTTTATAAATCAAAATTGCACTTTTTCAAAATCAACACTGTTGTTTCCCCGTTAGTTTTACTTTGTATATATATGTTTTCTTGAATTATATATAATCGGTAAAATAAAACATAGAATAGCCAAAAAGCAATAAAAAAACATTATATTAGGTGAAAGCAAACAGTTAATTTCATTACAATTATATGTGAAACGCATTTATGTACGTATAAGAATGATCTCCCTAGTACACAATATTATAAAAAATTATTTGCTACAAAAGTTGAGCCCTAATTATATATAATGTATAACATTGTAGCAATAATTATACCAGGCTTTAGGCTTGGTAGTTTTAATATCTTTAGTAGTGTTATGTTTACTTCATTTCTGACTGAATGTTTTGATCAGAAAAGCCGAATTGTTATCTATATATTATGTTTTCTATATTTATTATAGGAAAGCATTTATTTTCACGGTTTTCTTATAAAGGCATTTGAATCACTCGGTATTCACAATTCTCTTTTTACTTGGGTAAACTCGTACTCAACAAATAAAAAAACCATTTGTTAAGATTCTTGATACCGTTTCCAAATTAAGAGATATACCTTCTTGTAGTCTCCTAATTTTTATGTTATTTGTTTACTCACTAAATAAATGGATCAGTAATTCCAAGTTTGCTGATGACATAAATATATATATGAAAATTTATTCATTAAATAGCTTTCAGTCTGAACTCAACATATTTGTTAAATTAATATTCTCTTCCTGGATTTACCATCTAGGTCTCTCTTTCAACCTCAATAAATATTAGACATCGCTTTAGAGCTCGTGTTTCTTTATAAACATCTTGAAGTTTTTTACACGTCATCTTCGAGTATTGAGCATCACATAAACATTACTATTTACAGAGCTTTCAAAATTTCAGAGTTTTTAAAGCGTGTTTTCGTAATGTTTTACTCTCCCAGTTGCCTTTTATATCTCCACTCTACTCTTTTCGGTACAATACTAGAATATGGTGTAGTTGTTTGGCGTCCTTATTTGGCAAAGGATCAGCTGAAAATCCATTGAGTTTAGAATAAGTTCCTTTCTTTTACCGCCTATTTGCTAAAAATTGAGCATCAAAGGCATGACTACTCTTCTGTTCGTTAATCTCTAACATTTCAACACTTTCAGCCCACCGTATTTCCTCTGATATTAACTGTGTTTCCTTTCTCTTTAATGGCATCATTGATGTTCTAGTTCTTCTTTCGAGCATCCAATTTCCTCACAATTTTAGAGACCATGCTACTTTTTACATTTTCCTTCACTCTACTTCTTATGGCAGTAATCATTCCTTCAATCGAATGCTACGTAACTATAATAAATCCTTCTAATTCAGTTGCTCAAGTCGTCGGCCGCTGTATACATTTGTTATTTATTTATTATATATAAGTTATGTATATTTCGTTCCAATGTATACAACATTGTAATTTTATGTATTATTTTCTGTAAATACAATGTTAAATTACCCGGTTGATTAAATTAATAATAATAATTATTCAAATGTATTAATGTCTGTTGTTAAAAATATATTAATAACATAATGTATTATATTTATACATATTGTTATCTGAATCTGCAATAAGACAACACAATATTTCATACTTACATGTTTAATTATTGCAAAAATGTTGTTTAATTTATTTTTAATAATTTGCTATTATAGCAATATAGTGGATTTTCGTGTTATAGGTTTCACACGCTGTCCTACAGAGCCAAGTACGAGGACAGAGAAAAATTCATGAACATGGTAGCCATTGTCTAGGAAACGCACTGGTTCGACAACGGTGACGGGCTGGTAGAACTGTTTTCGGTGATACTGGACAGACTGACAGAACGTAGCGGCGGTGACGAGGACGAGCGAATCCACTGTTTCCGGACCGAACTATTGGGCGACACGAAACAGACATTGCGAGCGATAATGGAACCCGCCGAACCGCTGGTCGTGTTGTGCCACGGCAACTTCCATCGGAACAACATGCTGTTTATGTACGATAACAGCGGGCGACCCGCAGACGCGTTGGCGTTCGATATGGCCACCGTCCGGTACGGTTCGCCGGCGCTCGATCTGTGGTTTTTCCTGTATATAAACACGGACCACCGGACCCGGGACGATCACTGGGATGAACTATTGGACGCGTACTGCGCGGCGCTGTCCGCGGCCGTGTCTGACGTGGCCGATGTTGTTCGTGTGCCGGACCGAGAACGGATAGATGCCGAAATGCGCCAACGCGCGTTTTACGGGCTGGCGCACGTGTCGTTCTTCGTACGGTTTATGATGGAGGAACATAAATCGGTCGATATTACGCAGTTCGTTGACATGACCGACGAAGATATGTTGAAATTGTTGATGACGTTCGGAGGTGACAAAGCTACCGACATGATTGCTGACGCCGTCCAACACTTTATCGATATGCTTTAAGTCGTCGTCTAAAAATCACACCGTTTTGGTGTTTATGTCATATGAAAATGAAGATAATTTTTTTCTTAATATATATATATATATATAATCTAAATTCGTAAGAAATATATGAATTTTTCATTACTTATTATACTTATATAGGTAATAAGTATTACAAATTGCAATATTGTAGTTATTGATAGTTTCGTTCGTTTTTCAATTGTTTTATCAGATAATATTTTCTTTAATCGTCATTTAAATGAAACATATATGCATTAATAACATATGTCTTCCCTAAAAACTTTTATTTTCATATATCACAAGATTTTAAAGATTTTTGTACTCTGGCGTGTATTCAATTATATTCCGGCATTTGAAAATCTCATATCAAAAAAGAGGTTTTTTTGGATCGGTAAATCTCTAGATTTATTTTGTTTTACAATACGTTTAAAACTAAATTAAATAGCAACTATAAGTACTCTCAAAAGTTCTGAATTAGCAAAACATAAAATAGGTTTCTATTGTATTCAATAATACGAGGTCATTCTTGAAGTTCGAACGGAAAACAAACACCCTGTATTTTGTAATATATACAAGGTATTTTGAATGTTTGAGAGGTTTGGAATGTATATATATTATTTAATTATTAATCCGGCTCATTGAAAAAATAATGAAGATTATAAAACTGAAAAGCATATTATTAATTCACTGAATATTATAAATAACACAGCTGAGAGGGGAGTCAAGATAATGGAAAAATACAAAAATAAATTCACAAAAGATGAGGAACAGAAACAATTTTTACCGTAGGTAAATATAAATTAAACTATATTCAACTTTAATTTAACTTAATATTTTAATTTAATTTTCTTTCCTATTTAAGACTATTGTAAAAAATACATGAAAAGCAATAGACAATCATTTAAGAAACCATTTTAGAGGAAACATTTAAAAATTATTAAAAACCATAAAAATACTCATATGTCACACAAATTAAAAATAAATATGTATTTGTAATATTACTTAAAATTTATTGCACAAAAGCTATGTAAATAAACGAAAAACCAATAAAAGAGTTAACTTAATACAATTTTAATGCATACTTTTCTTAGGAAATTACATTTGAAAAAATATTTATAAAAAAAACATTTGCGGTATCTTTAACGGTTTGGTAAATATATTAAAATAACTATAAAAACTATTTATGACAAATAAAGGGAATATTTTGTATTTAATTATATTTCTGGAAATATCCTTAATTTATGAGAAATTTTGTAGAAAACTTTTTTTATAGAGAATAAAAATATCTATAATTAAAATTTTATATATTTTTATGTTTAACGCAATATTTTTGTAATTAAATTGGAAAAATAATAAAATTACCACCCTTTCGTAATTTTTTAACCCTAATGCGGCACATGATTCATGATATCTAGTGGTATAATATATATATCTAAATAAAACTGCAAGTGCTTGTTTTAATGTATTTTTTATAAAAACAGAAGGAATAATACAGAAGGATGGTGGTTTCGAGGAAGATATAAAACATAGGATAAATGGTGGATGAATGAAGCGAAGATAAAAGTCAAGTATTTTGTGTGACAAAAAAATGTTTTTTTCATATTATTTCTGTTTGTATATTGATGAGTAATCTATGGATCTATCTGAGTATCTATGGATATGTTATCTAAAATTCTAGATATATAGTAATTCCATGAAAATCATTTAATTCTACGTTAATTCAGTTTTTTGTAGTTATACTTCTTTACGGAATGTATTATTATAACAATAAACTATAGTTCTCACTGGTGGGATTTTTGAGATAAAATGTATTGATACAACAAAAGTGAAGTGAATATATATATATATATTTTTTTTTTAAATTAAAAATTTTGAATTAAATAAACCCCATCACCGTCACATAACTCATCAATGAAATTTAATATAATTTTCGACACAAACGTGGTTTGAAAATATAATATCGTATACTGCTGTCGAGTTTCAGTAGTCTTCAGTGGTATTGGTTAATAGTTATTAGTTAATATAATATTTAATTCCTCTGAAACAAAATTATGTTAAATTTTATAGAAAAATTCTAAACATTAAAATGACTTGTCAAGTACGGAAAATATAAAAATATTAATATTGGATTTCAAAAGTTTAAATTATATAATCAAATTTAAAAAGTATTGTAAATAGAACGATATTAGTACATACTATATACATATAACTTTTTACTTTGCTATAGCTATAATATTGTAATTTATGACATTTTTCCATATTATATAATACCGACAGGTCATTAAAATACGAGATTATTACGAAGTAGATAATAATAAATATTCAGTGACTAAGTACCTTTTTGTAACTATGTACCTGTTAAAAACATGCCATCGTAATATAATAAATATATACTGTTATATTGAGTTTTAGTTTTAATTGACCTATTTTTTTCATAAAGAAAAAATATACTATTAATTAAGTATTATAACTTCCGGTATACTTGAGACATTTAATAAAAATAGTTTTACGTTTGAACTGTGTAGATTATAAATTCTCTGACAAAGTGTTAATATGCAATTGTAAGTAAATCACGGATAATATATCACTACTCGCAACATGTTTGAAAGGGTTCAAACAAAATTCCCCTTATAACTACTCTCCTATCCAACGTATAATATCTTTGAAAAATCTTGCTGATCGCAAACACTTGGGAAATCTTTCATTTATAATCAACTTTCTTTCGAAGTACATACCTACCTATCTATTCCTAATAATTATCTAAGTATAACTATTATTAAAAAATACAACAATCGAGTATTTTGTATAATATAAATTCTAATTCATCCAAAAACTGTAGAGCTTATTACATACACAAATTTACAATAAATAATTAACTGCTCACAGGGTCATTTTTATGTACTTATATAATACGTATGTAATAATGACGAAAAAACAGTAACTGTAGGATAAATTAATTAATTATTCTCTGCTTGGAATATGGTATTTGTAATTTATATAGGTACGTATTAATGTGTTACCTAAGATTATATTTATGGGCTACTTATTTTTATTATTTAAAGATATACTAACGATATACTACCTATAATTTTAAAGAAAACAAAAGTAATTAATTGTAGTCTTTTCTTGTATAATTAAAATCGACATACCTAGTTTTGGGATCAAATGTACAAATAAAAATGTATGTAATTGCACATTTCTCCAACGGTTAAAATCCAATCATAATCCAACAAAAATGTTATTATATATGTAAATATTATAATATTTTCGGTAAACTGCTGTGGAAGAAATTTACATAAATGAGATAAAATATGGGACGTCATCTTAACATTGGATGAACCATATTAATAAATCATATAAACATGTTTATTAAAGATTTTTATTATTAAAAAACTGAACGAATGAAGTGAACAATAGTTGTTGAACGTCAATCAAATACGGAGAAAATATGATTCCGAATAATAATAATAATAATAATAATAGAATATTAAATATATAGTATAATGTAAAACTATACTAAATTTCAGCATTCGGAGCATATCATGCATAGCTATTGTGTGTTAATCAGCACGATGTCATTATCTAAACTAATTATGTACTTAATTGTATGAATTATTATGTGCCTATCTGAAAAAAGGTTATCTATTATGATCGTTTAATGAACGTAAGATGTGAGAAGAACGTCAGATTCCCTAATCTAGCTAAACTAGTAAAAAAAAAATTAAAAATAAACTTCGGTCGGCGAGTTGTACACGTACATCTGTCTTTAAGGTCGTAACGATTTCAGTAAGGTACAAGCTGTACCAATGTGAACATGACACGTATATTCACTTACGATACGAATGAAGTACGATCATGATGTTATAGTAACTGTTCAAACAGACCGAAACTAACAGTAATTTTACACGATGGCGACGTTGCAGGACTGGCCTATGGCCCGAACGGTCGCAGAAATGACAGACATCGGTGTGTTCGGACCGGAGTGCAGGTTCGTGTCGTTCAAACTGGACAAACAGCACACGGAACAGGATCAGTTCGCGTCCAACGTATATTACGGAACGGTTACCGTCAACGACCCCGAAGGCCTGCACCGGCGGCACCGGATCGTCATTAAGACTAAACACCAAATTCCCGAATTACGAATCATAGTCAGGAGCGACATTCAGTTCCACAACGAGGTACTGTTCTACGAACGGATATTGCCGTTTCTGTTGGACACCTTACCGGCCCACGGGGTGTCCGCGGAAGGCCGCCCGCCGCCGTTCTGCCGTTACTATTACGGGCGCAACATGTGCGGCGATCTCGTGTCCCAAGACATGATCATCTTAGAAAACGAATGTACGCGAGGATTCCAGATGTCCGAATTGCGGTTGCATTTAGATTTCGACCACTTGATAGTGGCAATAAAAGCGCTGGCAAAGTGAGTGACCGATATATAGATCATATAAGATCTAAGTATATCTATGGTTCATGTATTTTTTTAAAAAATATAGCTAATATATTAGAAAAGAAGAAAACTAGAGTAGTTTATCATGCATTTATGAAATATATTATAATTATGGCATTTCGGTTTGGGAAGGTACCTTCTACCTCCTACATCTGATATTTTTTTTTGGTATTTAAAATATAACTTTATAAATCATCGTAAAATAGAATCATATATGTACCACATAGAATACCTTTATAAACAACTAAATGTACTATCAGTCAAAATATTATCCTATAAAGCGTATGTACTTTACATTATCAAAAATAACCTAATTATTGTAACTTAAAACACGAATATATAACTAGTCAAAAATATGATAAAATTGTACCATGAATGTATATAAATATAAAACATAATATTTTTCCTTATATATATAAGTCTAAAACTATATAATAGGATTCCATTAGACATTAAACATTGTATTTATTTTATATAAAAAAAAATTAGGGTTGGCTACTAAAAGAATAAAATATAGACATTTAATAAATTAACTTAGCTATATAAAACCTTTGCTTGTAAAACCAAAATAAATTTAACGTGATAATACTTTTATAATATTAGTTTTAGTTAAGTTTAACAGTTTTAATCAATTTGATCATGTTATATATTGTGTTTAAAATAACTTGCTTTATACATTTCATACTTTTACACATTTTTTTTTTGGTTTGTATATAGGTAATTATTTTATTGTAATTTATAAACTCGTGTTGGGCACGAACTTGTACAGTGGAGACCATTATCTTCTTTACAGAGCTAAATAGATAAATAAATAAACCAATAAAATAAATGATTACATAAGTGTACGAATGTTGTTATTATTACTAATGGATTTGTAATAGTCACATATCAAAAGTAATAACAATGAAGTTCATGTATGAGTAGGTACATATATAATATATACTGTATATTATACACATAATATTATAATAATAAAATTATTGTACAGGTAACGTTTTGAG
The DNA here is from genome assembly GCA_025469235.1 of Pemphigus obesinymphae. Lineage (NCBI taxonomy): Eukaryota > Metazoa > Arthropoda > Insecta > Hemiptera > Aphididae > Pemphigus > Pemphigus obesinymphae. The sequence continues at coordinate 158,919 of JAIPRL010000205.1, forward strand.
CAATATTACGAAATGAATTGACGTTATAATAATGGCTTTTTTTTATCATTTTTATTGTGTTATTAATTTATTACTTGCATTATATTTACTTATTTTATGATTACATAATTATGACGTACTTTATTTTCGTAATTTTCGTATTTATGTTAGAATATAACAAGATATCGTCTATGTATATTGAACATACTATAATTAATACAAAATGAAACTATGTAAGGTACACGGTGATTTATCTTGATTTATGTAAGCAAAATAGTCCATTTAGAAGGTTAGTTATTGATAATAAAATGTAGTTTATTAGTAGTTTTGGTAATTTACTTGTTGCGTGGAATATCAATTATTTGTTTTCGTAATTTGTATTGATTCAACTAAATATTATTTAATCAATTATAATTGTAAATAAGTATAATATCTATATTTAATAGATTATGAAATGTGAAATACTAACAATATTATAGAGGCCATTTTTAATTGTATATGTAGGTACATACTTGGAATACATAAAGTTATTAAAATTAAGAAGACACAAAAAATTTGCTTTTTAAGGATTTCTGTACAGGCAGATTTTATGAAATGAAAATCCAAAAATTTATAAAAATTTTAATATATATTTATAAAATAATTAAAAAATAGTCTTATGTTTTTAAAAATCACGTTCGAGTGCACCTTTTTTCTTAGGAAATATAGAGTCAAAATGTATACAAAATATGAAAGATGAGAGTACATTTTATTGTGCCCAAGTATATAGTTTTTTTTGATATTTAAAAGCCTAAAAACTGTGATTGAAAAAATCGAGATTTCAAATTTATAAAAAAAAATTGAAAAAAATTATTAATCGAAAAAACATCACGCTCAGACATAATACATGTTCTAATTTTTCATAGTTTGTATATATTTTGATTCTGTAATTACTAAGAAAGAAGCTATAATTTTAGAATGTGAGCGTATTTTAATACCACAAAAGTGGGTGCGTAGAATTTTCTTAATGTCCTTCATTATTCCTCATCTGCTCTTGTTTAGAAATTAATTAGTTCTGGAATTTATACGTAGATAAGATATTTTTTATGCATTTTTCAATTTTGTTAATATTTTATATTTTTATATTTTATAATTCATATGTATCAATATAAAAATACAAATGTATTTTGTGTAAAATGTGATGTGATGAGTATCATAAAATAAAACACTATATCAAATGTACAATAGTGGTAGTACAAAGTACAACTGATTTAAAAGTAACTAAATTATGTCCACTAGATAAAAATATGAGTATAACATAAATTATTTATTTTTTTTTACTCAATAGTATATTTTTAAATACTTTCTTCAAAATTATTTTATTTCATAAAAAAAAACTTTTAAACATAAATGTGTTTATGGGTGGGGAAACATGTGAATGTGCACCATCTGCCATTTAAAGTTCATCATATAAAGTAACAAATTTTAGTCTTAATGGGAGGGGAGTAGTACCAGCACCAAATTTACAGAGGGTATTAGGATACCTATCTCGGGCCCCAAATTTTTTAGGGGTCACTGATTATTGATAGATTGTAATCGACCGAGAAACGAATTACCTTTTTTTTTCGTATTTTAATTTTTGAAGCGATTCTTGGATCTTGAAAGAAATTGTACCTACACGAATAATTTTATTTATTTTTCTTATTTACTCCGAATCCCCTAATTTATAAATCTGGCTTTGGGTAGTACACAAATTCCAAGACAAGATAGAAATGCTTGTGAAACATGTCTGCGAACGCATATGCTTTTAATGTTCCAATTATATATTTATAAGAATATTTTTTAGTATGTTTCCTAAAAACTTCAATATAAGTTGTTTATTCAGATTCAAAAATAATTAAAAACCACAAACATATATTGTTGACTGTTTAGGTTCAATTAAAATAATAATAATATAATTATTACTTAATATATTCATTAATGATATTTAGTACATATTGTTAAGAAAAATAAACAAAATATATTTAGAACACTTTTTTGTGAAGTATTCTATATATTTTAAGAATATTATTATCCTAAGGTATTTAAAAGTATTTTACCCAAGTATGCCAAAGGATGGATGTAAACAACAGGTAAATTAAGTATCTAGACTTTTAGTTTTAGATATCTATTTAAAAGTAAATAAATGATAAATTTTAAATAAATTTACTTGTGTATATATAATAAATAATGGTACTAGTTGAATGTTTTTTTATAAATGATTCAATTATAAGTTTGAAAATGGTTTTTAATGGAAAATATCATGATCACTCTATATCTAATGAAAATTACGTATTTGATAGTTTGTGTGTATATATATATATAATTGTGCGATAATGGATTCATAATAATCCATTCAAGGATATAAAACACAGGATTAAGTATGGATGGACGAAGTGGAGAGAAGCGTCAGGTATTCTGTGTGATAAAAGAAACCCTGTTAGGTTAAAAGGTAAATTTTATAAGGCAGCGGTGAGACCTGCAATGATGTATGGAACAGAATGTTGGGCAGTAGATAGAAAGATAGAACAGAGAATGAGTGTCGCTGAGATGAGAATGTTAAGGTGGATGAGTGGAGTTACTAGAGAGGATAAAGAAAGAAATGAGTATATCAGAGGTAGTATAGGGGTAGCTTCGATAGTAGACAAAACGAGAGAGAATAGATTAAGATGTCTCGGGCATGTATTAAGGAGGGAAGAAACTGAGGCAGTAAGATTATTAAGGGAAATGCATGTTGTTGGTAAGAGGGAGAGAGGAAGACCGAAAAAGAGATGGGGGTATGTGATGGCGAGTGATATGAGGAAGGTGAGAGTAAGTGAAGAAGATGCGGGAGATAGAGTAAAGTGGAAGTGTAGGACCCGGATGTAACTCCAAATAGTTGGGAAAGAAAGCGAAGAAGAAGAATTGTGCTGTAATAGTGATAGCATTTTCTTGACCAAACAAAAACATGAAATTATTCGAAATATATTGCATGCTGTAAATACATAATGTAAGAGATTATTTATTATAATATGTATTATGTAAAAAAGAGTATTGTGCCTTGTGTATTTGCAGATTTCATGCTCTGTCTTACAGGGCTAAACATGTCAATCCAGTGGGGTTTGCTGACATGGTTTCAGAAATAAAAGATACGCAGTGGTTAGACGGTCAATGGATGGTCGAAGAAGTCATGGTCGTGGAATTGTTTTCATTGATTCTAGATAGGCTCACGGAATTACGCGATGACGACCAGGATGGGCGATTGCGGCGTTTCCGGGAGGAATTCTCGGACGACGTGCTACAGTCGTTGCGAGACGTGATGGAGCCTGCTGAACCGTGGGCCGTGCTATGCCACGGCGACTTTAACCGGAACAACGTGATGTTCCAGTACGATGACGGCGGGAGGCCCATGGCCGCGTTACCGTTCGACATGGCTTCCGTCCGGTATGGTTCGCCCGCACTCGACTTGTCGTTCTTTCTGTATATGAACACTGACCGTTCGACCCGGGACGTTCACTGGGACGAACTTTTGGACGCGTACTGCGCAGCACTGGCCGTGGCCGTATCTGACGTGGCCGACGTCGTTCGGGTGCCGGACCGAAAACAGCTGGACGCCGAGATGCACGAGCGTGCGTTCTACGGGCTGGCACACGTGTCGTTCTTCGTGCGGGTTATGATGGAGGAACATAAATCGGTCGATCCCCTACAGTTCATTAGCATGACCTTGGAAGACGCATGTAGAGAGATGCTGAAATTTGGAGGTGAAAAAGCTACAGATGTGATTGTTGATGCAGTCCAACACTTCATCGACATTAGATATGCTGACAAGCCGTAAATAATATCCTAAAAATATTACCATTATGTGTGTGCGTGTACATTAAATTCGGAGTCCGTTCTATACCGACATTTGTATCTCAAAACGTTTTTGAATGTCGTTTGGGTTTCGTCGTTTGCAGATGAATCTATTACGTTTTCGATATTTATAAAATTGTTACAAATTTTTTTCATCATTCTTACGAATTTTATTGCAAACCGAACTATATATAGTGGTATTTGATCCGTCATACTTACCGATAAGTTTCTATTTAACATAATTATCACACGAGTATAATATGTATGTTTTGAGTTAATGACTTTCTATATTTGCAAAAACATTTTACAATATAATATAATATGGATATAGTATATACATATAAAACATTCGATATATTTTAAATATTTGTATTTTTTAATTAATACTATTTAATTATTATTATTAATTCATAACACTAAAATTAGTTGTTATTTATATTAAAATAGAAGTCAATACAATGTAACGTGGTTTAATCTCTTTAAAATGTTTATTATTTCAATTAGTGGTACTTATCTATTAAGGATCAATAATATTTTTGATATGATAATTATGTTCGATTTTTATTACATGATTTAATATAATTTATTAATTGTTATTTAATAATATAGATTTAGTTAAAAGAAAAAATATTTAAAAAATTATATTGAAATATACCCTTAAATAGATCCTTAAAACTTACTTTATGCAATATTAAAATTATACAACGTCGAATACAGTATCAACGGGTTAACCGAATATAATTAGCAGGGATATTTATATAGCTATAATTCTATATATATATATATATATATTTATAGGTATATAAGTACCTATATAATTACATTCATGCAAATAGAAATAAATTATATATTATTTTTCCCAGTTCCTAGTTATTAGTCTAGCGTATCCTTAACAGCTTCTATCCGTGATTTAGGGATTCAGTGTACTACTGTTGGCGACTTTGTAGTCTTAAAACAGCTTCAACTTAGAGTTACTAGTTCCATGAAAGTTAGCTTGTATTGGATACTGTATAATCTTGAATTTTTAATGTTGAAATTGGAATTGGTACTCTTATTATTTTGTATTTTTCTTATAATTGATGATAAGTATTAGATTATTTCTCAAATGCTTATGATCTTTTTTAATAGTATGATAAAATTGATATAGTATACAATTAATATAATATATATACAGTCTATATGATTATTTTATACGAGAGGTACCTATAAAGAAAAAAGTGATTTCATAAAAATTGTAGTTCAAACAGTGAAATTATTAATGCATTTATATCACGAGTCATAACTAGGTGTTTATTTCAAACATTTCATACTTGTTGTCGCTACAAATCAGTAAGAGAAAATTAGGTGGGTATGATAATAATAGTAATGTGTGTATACAACGTAAAATATGGTTATCATTATAATGTACATTGCACATTTTTGTATAGTTTTGATTATGGTAATCTTAATATTATTATTGGACTAGAAACAAAGAAATGTATGATCAACCAAAGTTGTTTCTTTTTTATCTCGCATATAAATTAAATTTTTTTGTATATTTTAATGCCAAAAGAACATAAAACTAGGATTCATAATCTGATTTTTTTAACTAAAATATTTTCTTGATGATTATATACGAGTTAATAATGCATTTATTATTTTAAAAATAATATCAAAAAAGTCATATTTAGTCTATCTTAAACCATATTCACTTTAGTACGATGTTTGGGTTTTAAAAATTTTTTTTAACAAATATAAGTGAATTGACAGTTTACATTCTTTTATTTTCAAAATTTTAACATGCTCAGGTTTTAACCCTTCGTTAATACCCTGGATCTAATAGACCGAGTTGTAAATTCCATTTTGTTTTTTTTATGTTAGTTACACTGTTAAATGCTATCGTTCTGAGTACCTTTGTGGTGGAGGATGTTAAAAAGGATTATATCATTTACCGGTAAACACATGTAGCTATTTGTTAATAAATCGGAGTAAAAGATAATATTTGGTCTATCAGACCCATAGTATTAATAGCGTTATTTTATATCTATCTAAATTATATAAATCTATTTCTATTTTGTAAAACTAAATATTTTTGTTGCAAAAGCAAAAAATATTTTTGCTTGAAAAAACATTAAAATATTATGTGCAATAATTGTTTATAAATTAAGTTGTTATAAATAAATGTTGTAATAAATTTTCTTTTTATAAAAACAGAGTATTATTTATATTTAATAATTTTTAACTTTTATACATATATATTATAAATACAGATGAAAATTTTTTATTTTATGTTACATTTGTTGAAATTAAATGTTCTAGAAATATATTTGGGAATTTAAGTAGATAGAATAATAGTTGAATTTGAAGTAAATTTGAGAAAATGGATCCGAGAGACTAAGAGTAGTAGCGGTGTAACACTTGTTGAGGGTATTAATCAAACCTTTAAATATTAGAGGAGTCGAAAATGTTTCTTTGTAGCTACGATAAGTTTAGCTATACAATTTTTGACAAGCTTGCACCAGATGAGACCAGACGCCATCAGCGAAAAAATCTCCTTAACTACCTCGTGTGCCGAATATCGCGTTTCGACCACTTAACCACAGTTGGCCTCTCAAAGAATATACAACTATACTATTACTACTTATAATAATAATAATACTATTACTAATTACTAAACTATACTACTAACTATTGTAACGAATAGATACATAATACATTCATATATTTGTATAATATTATATAAGAATGTAAAAATGTAATTTTATGTGTTTCTAAATTTCATGCATTGTCTTGTATAGCCAAACACACAAATACATTGGCATTTGAAGAGATCAATAATAACAGTGTCAAAAAAATGTAGTGGATTAGTGATAATAAGTGGATAGTACTATGTGATAGGCTGCAGGTCTATTTTCTGTTTGTGGAACATTGGAACGGCATTGACAAGTGCAGTGGAGTCAGCTGAACCGGTGCTCGTGTTATGCATTGACGATTTTAATCGAAAAAACATGGCGTTTGGCATATAATATTACTCGTTATTGTTTGATATAACTCTTTCTTGGAACTATGTCAGAGTCTTGGGCTTAATACTTTGGATATCTGGATATATTTTTTTGACTAAATGTTGCAAAGTATTCATATTTGTTGGTAAGTTAGTATTTTTAATCAATATTTATCCCTAAGTTTCTGGAACGGTTTCATTTTCATGTTGTAACAAAATAGCAGACAATTCGTTGATGTAATGTCTAAGTATCTTGGTCCATGTATATAATATTTTCAAGTAATCTTTAATTTAATCAGAACTTATCTTGCGTTGTATGACCTGCAATATCTGTCGAAATTCCTTGCATCCAAAAATATTACGTATCCCATAAGAATATTTTTATTTCTGAGATCCTTCAGAGTATGATAAAATGCCTCGATATATTTATTATTAGAGATGTTACTCTTATTCCAAATATGAGGTTACATTGCTGAATTAATTTTTATGTAGAATTTTTTTTTGGTATATTGTAAATAAGTTTATTATTTGTTGTATAAATAATTATATTTTATATACTCGTATATTTTTAGTTTATCTCATAAAATAGATTAATGTATTTTTATGAACTACGCTTGATTTATTGTATACCAATCCTAAGATTCAATCGAGCATTTTCCAATTTCATAAAAATATTTATGTTTAAGTTTTGTAATAATTTATATAAATTGTCAAAACTTATCTTGTTAAAATTTTTTGGTACAAGTATAATAATAAATGCTATACAGTTACAATTAAAATATCAATGTTTCCGGATTGTGCTTTTCTCTTCTCTATATTAAAATATTATGTTAGGAAACAGTATCAAAAATATAAAGTATAATTTAATTAAGTAGATGAAATATGAAATATGTCATATTAGATTTGATGTATAGATCATTACGTATATAGATTTAATTACGTACTATTTTTTAATTTATAAAAATATTAATATCATATATAATGATATATATAATAAAATGTAGTTTAAAATGCTAGATTTCATTAGGATAACTAGTAGAGTGGGTTGGTATATCTAATATTCATAATATATTATACTGCACTACTTATATTGATTATACCAATCATTAGAAAAACATATAAGTTCTCAATAGTGATTAGATTTTTATATAATAGGACTTTATACGTTTGGTTTTTAAGGGTTTTTTATAAGCAAATTTTAAGGAAATTTAGAAGAAAAAAAATGGAAATATTGAAAAATTCATATAAATTAAACTAAGATTTTGAATTTTAAAAATGCTCTAACAATGATCAAAAAGTCAGCACCTAAATTGTTGAATAGTTTTTTTGATCATTTTAGACATTTTCTTTGTTGGCTTGAAGTTTTTTTGCAATTCTTAAAAATGTAATAATTCAAAAAATTTTAGAAATCATCCATCAATGACCAACTGATTTATTGGTTGGTTTACATATGCAAATATTGATTTAGCTCAGCCAACTCACGAACAACTATAAATCGTGCAATTTTTAGTTTAATGATTAGAAAATTAAAGTTATTTTTCTTTGCAGATTTCATGCAAAAGATTTCGATTCTTGGATAACTACCTATTGTGTATATTGTTCTATTATTCATTTTGATTTTTAATTCATTCGATTTCCATATCACCCATATATTACTGTCGTTATATTTTAAATAGATATAATAAACGCCTATATTCTTTTGGAGACACTTATTTGGAATTTTGTTTTTGTTAAATACTTCAAAATGTTTTAGAAATTGGTAACCTAATAAGTACCTAATTATATTGAAAAAGTAAATACTGGAAAATTTTAGTGTTGAATAATTTTAAAAAAATTCTTGAAATTTGAGTATTAAATGATTAAAGAAAAATTAAAACTAATTTTATTTTAACTGAGTTAATTTTTTTTAACCTAAGCAGTTAAATTTAATTTTAGTTAACTTTGCTTAACTTAGTACATTTTTTTACTCAATTTTTAAGGGATTTTGTATAAGACATTTTTATGAAATTTTAGGAAATATTAAAATCCAATTTTTAATATATAAATTTAAATACATTTTAAAAGTAATTAAAAAAATAGTCTTGTACCAATACCATATTTTATTGTTGCGTTATTGCGATATTTGTTATACAACAAAATGCAATTAATCATTTCCTAGTGGTTTAATAGCAAAAATACCTATTATAAAATCAAAAGTGAACAAAATTTTGGAGAAAATGACAAATCCGTATTTTAATAAACTTAATGCTTACTTGACATACAATATAACATTCAAAAATATTTTTTATTATTTTTTTTAAACTACTTATTATTTATTTATTTTTTTTTTGTATACGTCATTTAAAAAAAATATATCTCATTTTATCCAAAATGTTGTTTACTTTAGACTTCATAATTGGGTTATTTGTTCTTAAACCACTGTGAATCAAATTACCGTCATTTTTTATCAACATATTTTTACACTAGAAGTGGGGTGGGGTTTTCGCTAACTCTTAATAACCAATATTTTAAATAACACTTATTGGGGACTATCGCCTGCCTCTATCTCACAATACTCGACTAGACTAGACTATACTACTTGAGAAAGATATTCACTATCTAAATTCGATAAAAGCATATATTTTTCCTATAAATATACAAACTCAGTTTGAACGAAATATTCAGTCGACCAGCATAATGACAATGGTTAAACGGCTGATGAATAGTAAGATTGCAGAAATAACTGAAGACGGAATATTTGGTCCAGAATGTAAGTTCGTGTCATTTAAACTGGACAGACGACACACTGAACAGAATCAATTCGCTTCCACCATACTTTATGGAACAGTTACCATCAGCGACCGCCAAGGCCTAAACCAACAACATCAACTCGTGATCAAGGTTAAACATCAGACCCTCGAAATGCGAGAACGGTCGAAAAATGATTTTCAGTTCCATAATGAGATACAGTTTTACGAAAATATAATGCCATTTTTATTGGCCTGCATGCCATCCGATGGAGGATCAACGGAAAACCGTACGTTGCGTATTTGTCGTTACTTTTACGGCTGCAACAAATGTGGTGATCTCGCACCCCAAGACATTATCATTCTGGAAAATGCATGTCCTCAAGGATACCGGTTGTCCGATCAAATATTGCATTTAGATTTTGATCATTTAGTAGTGGCGTTGAAAACACTGGCAAAGTTAGTAACCATTATGTTATAAACAAATAATTTGGATTATTGTTCATATTAATGTTATTAAAATATTTAGAGTAGGCTTAGGAATATATAGACTGCAGAATATAGTTTATACTTCGTTTTTAATCGCAACTTAAAACCACAAAAATGGAATTTTTTTTTATTATACAACATTGAACTATTTATTTAATTAATTATTTATAATTCTGCATTTACAATATTATTGATTGTAAATTAAAATAGATTATGTTCCAATTCGTACATGGAAAACCAATTATTTTTTTACATACTATGACTTAGTGAACTAAGTTGTCAAAGTTCTTGACAGATAAGATAATAATTTATTTATACTTTTTATAAATATGGCACAAAGACACTGATATACACTTTGTGCATAAACAAGCACCACACTTTTATTAACAAATATTATACATGGTTACTGTTTACGGGTTTCTACTCCTCAAATGTAATTTTAATTTTTAGTATGTACTATCTACTTGTATATGATAAATGATTGCGTCAGTGTGCATTAGTTTGTTTATATTTATTAGCATAAGTCAATTGTGCAAAATAAATGTATCATTGTGTGGTACTGTATGCTTTTAACGTATAATAACATATGCTATATAATTAATTTTATTCAATTTTCACAGCAAAACATACTACTAAATATGACAAAAATAACTAGTATTAGTGCTATAATTTGTCGGTTATATTAATTTTATTAATATTTATTATATTATACATTGTATTAGACTAAGTAAAAGTTTTTGTACTAGTAAAACATACAAAATTAGGGATAACTCGATTTTAAATACGATAATAATTAACCGGGAAAAACACGTCGTTAAAATTTTCATAAATTTACCATGATCACATCTCTAACTGCTGCTTTGGTCATTTTTGTGTAATCATGCATGCAGGATTGCGCGATCGCTTAGAATATAAATCTTTGTAAATTCAAAGAAATGTATTCACGCATCACTGGATCCATGATTACTTACCAAGTAACTTTTTTTTATGATACTGCACGTGTGTGACTTATAACAAACATGACCTTTAATAAAAAAATTGCGGTAAAATGTACCGTTTACGTATATCAATGATCAATGAAAGATGTGTACACATGAGGATTAAATCTTTAATAACCTACTAAAACCGTGATATTAACAATTTTGATTAATTTGGAATATAATCATTAATAAATAATGTAAAATACATTTTTCAGTATTATATATGTATGTAGTTATAATATTTTAATTGTCATAATGAAAAAATGTGTTGAATATTAAGAGGACACTACACAATCGTTTTTTAAAGGTTTTTTTGTGGGAAAGTTTTAGAAATATAAAAATACAACAATTTGATATTAATTTAAAATTGGTCCCATGTCCCTACCACGTTTTATTGCAGTGTAATCACGATATTAATTTAATAAAAAAAACATTTATGAAAAAGTGTTAAAATATGTTTTTAAAATAATTTTAAAATAAAAAGATCTATTATCAAATCAATAAACAATAACATTTTGAAGTGAACTAAATTCCAATTTTTAATTTATTCTTTAAAATAAAAAATTATTGTAATTTCAAAAAGTTATTTTTTTAACTTTTTTAAGCCTTTAAAACTTTTTTTGGAGTAATAAAGTAAAAATCTTAATTGAGCTTCACTTCAAAATTGTATCCACTATTAATTTTATAATAGGTATTTAGCTCTAAAGTCACATTAAGAATCCGTTTTAACAGTTTTGCTCAAACACGTTTTTATCGTTGAAAATCCTCGGCGTATCGGCCTCTTAAATTTATTCAAATTAGTGTACGAGTGTAAAAACGTAATTTTATGTGTTTCTAGATTCCACGCGTTGTCATATAGAGCTAAGCACATGAATTCAGTGGCATTTGCTGAGATACTTTACAATATCAGAGAAACACAGTGGAAGAACCAAAACGAGTGGACTGTTCCATTTTCAAGGGAAATAGGACTATTTTCCGCGGTCCTGGACAGGCTGGATGAACGTTGTGAAGGAGAAGAGAACGATCGGTTATTACGTTTTAGACGAGAGTTCTTGAACAATGTGATATCAGTGTTACGACGTGTAATGGAACCCGTCGAACCATTTGTGGTGATGTGCCATGGTGACTTCAACCGGAACAACATGCTGTTTTTATATGATGAAAACGGGTTGCCCACAGACATGTTACCAATTGACATGGCCACCGTACGTTATGGTTCGCCTGCACTCGACTTGTCGTTCTTTCTGTACATGAACACAGACCGCCGAACACGGGACGTTCACTGGGACGAACTATTGAATACGTACTGCGCAGCATTGGTCGCTGCCTTATCCGACGTGACCGATGTCGTTCGGGTGCCGGACCGAAAACAACTGGACGCCGAAATGCACGAGCGTGGGTTCTACGGGCTGGCACACGTGTCGTTCTTCGTGCGGGTTATGATGGAGGAACATAAATCGGTGCATCCCATTCAGTTAATCGGTAAAACTGATGAAGAAATATTGAATCTGATAATGTCGTTTGGAGGTGACAGTGCTACTGATATCATTGCCGACGCTGTCCAACACTTTATCGACCTTAGGTATTCCAACATGCCTTAAGACTTCATCTTAAAAAGATCACCATTATACATTTACGTTTGCTAAAATGTTGTGGCTACCGTTGTTAACGTTATTTATATGAAGAAATTGTTTAATTTTATGTGAATTTCAACCATTGCAGGGAACTCTATCAAGTTTCTAAACGTATTACTATCGTCAATAGCTAACGCGTATTATTGAAAATAAATTACACGTATTATTAGTGTCTATAATATAATATTATATATATTGTACTTAATTAATATGTATTATGATATATGTTATAAAAATACGATTTCGTAAACATTTTAGGAAACGAACATGACTCTGTGTTGGCGCCGTCACGGCTCTTACGAAAAGGCAGTTGACCGTATCGACTCGCGGTGTGTAGGAGCAAGATGACCAGTATTAATGTATAAAGAATTAATCCAAATATAAATAGGTTATAATACCAAACGTAAACAATATATATATATATATATATATATATATACAAATTAATATTCTCTAATATGAGATAGACGCCCACTAACTAAAGACAGCTTTTAATTATACACTAGGTACTAGAAACAAATTAATAAATTAAAATATATTACGGTGGCCGCCACCGACTCGTCTACCTGACTTGACCCACGATGATACACACTGACCACCGGTGATTGCCTCATGATGAATGCTTTCCCAATTGAAGATGGCATGTACTGTGGTCGCACACGATTGTTTGCTCGGCACAAGAACTATCTCGACGTATAAATACGGTACGACCTCGGCCGATGACTCGAAAGTGACACGACGCGAGGGTACGAGTGACCACGGATGAAAGGCGAACTCAACCGTTGTGGAAAGGCTGGAGCCGATAGAACGCATACACAAAACGCTGGACGGCGGTGGCGAGCGAACTGATAAAGGCGAGTTCGGTGGTCGGGTCACCGCGGCGACGCTGTGATAACGGTGGACGGGAGCGGAGTGGCAAAAAGCTTGACGACCGTTGCGCTATCACACAAACTGGTTGGGTGTCCAGACGGTGGCGTAAATACACCGGTTCAAACATCCTCCCCCTATGGGAGGCCATGCCTCACATAACGTAGAATAGAGAGTAGACGCTAAAAAGATGAATCGATAGCTCGGAGAACACAGTAGTAGATATCTGAACAAATGGGCATGACAGTGCGGCGGCGGTTACCATTAAACAATAAAAAGGCTAATAAAACAAATTGAACATATGGTTCATTATAATTAACAGTAAAACACAAACAAATATAAAATAGAATAAATGTATATAAAACACGAAGAATATATAGACTCCTTGTCCGAACGCCCCGCGAGTTATATCGTGATTGTGCTAGTTTACATATCAACAAAGTGCGTGTGGCTCTGCATGGTATGCTGTAGGTTTATCAGATTGGGGTGTTCAGTACAAGGGTGGGTGATAAGTGATAACTAACTAACAAATAAACATGAATAAAAAGTAATAAAAAATAATAATAGTTAGAGTTTTTGAGTGGGAAACACTATCACCTTAACAACCGGACGGGTGAGCACGCTACGAGACGTCAACACATGTACGACTCGGACCACATCATCAGCCCCCGGGTTTGACTCCTGAACGCCACCAAGTCGCCATTCTAAAGGCGGCGCGCAAGTGGATTACGAATAACGACCATATTATCGATTTTAATGTTGGGATGACTATCGGTCCATTTAATTCGCTCTTGGAGCGTATGGAGATACTCTGTAGACCATCGGTGCCAGAAAGTTTGGTGACAATGGTGTAACAGTTTCCATCGGTTAACAATAGATCGTTAATAAAACTAACTTCTACAGTTACTTCCAATAATTATGTTAAAAAAAAAATATTTAAGATTCGTCACAGTGCATTTCAGGTAAAATGTTTAATAAATAAAAACCATAACTCGTATTAATTTATTGAAAATTAATTGTAAATTTTAATATAATACGTGACAATTTGATAATATGACTTGTTTAAAAGTAAAACATATATAAAATCTAGATGATTAGATGAAATATTATTATATAAAATTAAAATTAAAAATTTGTAAGTTTGTTATGACAAATTATTTAACAAATGGAGTTATGAAGTTAAATAATATTGAACAATTAATTGGCATTAGCTACTTTTGTATGTCTTTCAAGACTTAATTTAAGTATTTTTAACATGTACTTTAGGAGGGTGCTTATTTTATGACGTAAAAATATTTGGGACTCTATTCAAAAAATGTCAAATTCCAAAATGTGGAGCTGCCACACAATTTTGGATCGGCTGTGCTATCAAAATGAAAACTTTGCTAGGAGATACAATTATTGTACCAGTTGGTGCTAGGTATACTTGATGAGATCCTGTGCAAAAATGTGGAATTTCCAAAATGGGGGGGGGGGCTACAGACTAAATTTGAACTGGCAATGCTAGCTAAACGAAGAGTGTGCTAAGCGTGAAAATTATAGTTTTGGTAGTAGCTTTTGGGGGTTAGCGTTAAGTTTGTCACCCCCAGATTTGAAATAGCTGTACTAACCAAACCTATGCTAGCTATAATAGTGGTTGGACTAGGTTGCATTAGGTTGCTCTAGGTGATGCTTAAATTGATGTTAAAAAAAATTTATAAATTTGAAAGTGGTATGGCCAACTTAAGTTTAACTAATAGATAAATCTACATTTTTAATGTTCCTATATTATGTAAATCATATAATCGTATAATATTAGTAATTTTTTATTCTTAGCCAAACTACTTGTATATCTTGGTAAATATAAATACTTTTTATAAAGTATTTTTAGAACGTTTTTTACACTCAATTCAATTTTTTTTTTAATACTAAAATTTTAACTACTTAAGAGTAAATGACTAATATCAAAAAATGTAGATCTAAAAATAAGAAAACGTTAATTAAAACATATGTATGGAGTACAGCATTATATAGCAGTGAAACATGGACGCTGAACAAAAAAGATGATACCACTTTAGAAGCTTTAGAAATGTAGTGTTGGCGTAAAATGGAGAATGTGAAATGAATGAAAATGAAGACAAACGAAAAAGTATTAGATTTAGTCAAAGAAAAAAGAACATTGCTAAATAATTTAAGATCAAGGCGATAGAAAATGATAGGACACAACGAAGAACTCAATAGCATCATACTAGAAGGTATGATAGAAGGGAAACGCGGAAGAAGTAGGCCAAGAACGTGTTAATTAAGTCAAGCAATCAACGATGCAAGAGTCGATTCGTACAAACAACTTAAAGATAAATCACAAGACAGAGAATCATGGAGAGAACATTTATTGTAGATTAATCTACTGATTGAATACTAAAAAAAAAATGTTAACCCTTTTCCCTTATTTACAAATACTATATCAATCTTTGATTTTTATGTGTCAAAATTTGGGTTAAATTATATATTTATAAAAATATACTTTTATTATAATTTATATATGTTGATTTTGTTACTCGATGAATATTTGCCAATAACAAATACATTAAAATTTAAGACATAGTGAAGTAGAGAAGTAGACCTATTGTAATAGATATTGAAAATTTACTTATCAGAGATGCTTTTACCTAAGACATGATAATATATGTATGGGTACTGCCGTTCATATTTCCAACTAGGTATGCAAAAATTAGCTTCAATGACTAATTTAAATTTAATTTTAAATTTAAATTTACTATTAATAAATGTAATATTAAAAAAAAAGTCACATTAGTAGGGTGTGGAAGTACACTTCTCGTATGGTGTCAGTAGGGATGGAAGTATTTCGAACATTGGGTAAAATACTGGAAATGGATATTTTTAACTTTAAATCAATTAAAAATCATATAATGATAAAAAAAACCACGATTTTGAGGGGATTTTTAGTGTAACTTTTTATTTTTGATGGGAGAATCAAAAAATTATCTTTGTAAAGACGTATTAATTAAATATGGTTATATAAAGTATCAATGGTATTATTCTATACAAGTGTGTGAGATCTTTAATTATACTTAATAAAGCCTGGGAATTAATAAATTTAAAGTAAAGTTAATTAAATTAATTAACGTGTTACTTTTTTAAAAGTTAACTTTATACACACGTATCTAAATTAAATTATACAATGAATATTTTCTGAATGACTACATGAGATGTTTAATTTTTAGTACAATAAATTTTACTAGCAAAATAACAATAGACGTGTAAAATATAAAATATTATAAAGAATAATTTATAAATGAATTACATGTACATTTATTATTATTTGTTTTTAATATTTTTCAAGATAATAATTATTAATCATTGACTTTATTAAATAGTAAATATTGAGTATAAAATATATACAGATATAAAATCATTTGCATTGCATCCTAGTTATACATATTATACAACAAATAAGTATATATTTATATATTTTATCTAATTCATTATAATAATATTGTGATTCAGATCATTATCATTATTAATATTAAAATATAATTTTAGTTTTTTTATTAATGTTTTTTTGTGACCATCAAATTTAAAGATGGGCTTTATCACCAATACCTTTAGGAATACTAATTCCGTATATGCATACTATAAAATACAATATAAACATTCGAAATATTATTGCTTATTTTTTATATAAATAAGATTAGGTACAAGAAAACTGTTTTTTCGTTGTGATTTTTGTTTCTCATTTTCTTTGAATTATTTTTATAATATTTCGATATAATACTGTTGTTTTAAAATATTTATAATTATGACATTAATGTTAATATGTTTGGTATAATTATTGGTGTAAATACAAAAATATAGATAATCGATTATTAGCACCTGAAGAGGGGGGTAATTTATAATTGTTTAATTTTTTTATTACTTTTTAAACTAATTTAACTTTTTGAGTAAAAAAAATGCATTGACTTATCCAGCCTTAATAATTTAGTATATTATTTAGTTAATTTAATAGATAATTATTAGTATGATTAGAAAAACGTTAGGTACTATATAAGTTAGTCGTAGGTACCTATATACAAATGTATAATATATATCATAATTTAGCTTAATATATTATAAAATACTACAAATGTTATAATAATAACAATAATATTTATAATTTGTAATATTACCTTAGCCTATTATAAGTATTTGTATGTCGACGCCATCGAATAATAATAATTATAATTATATATACGATTTTATTATTAGTATCTATAATTCACTTTTTAGATAGCAGAAATCATTAACATCGTAGGAATCTCTAATTTCAAGGTTAATTTGAGCAGCTTGTTATTTCATGTTGTATATATATTATATTACGCTTATTGAACTTGAGAATTTGGTTAGTTAATAATCGGTTATTAATTCAAGGTATAGTAAAAAAAAAATAAAAAATCATGTTTTGCATAATCTCAAACAATGAATAAATTAGATTTTAAAATATTCCTAAATTTACGAACGTTGAATTTTCCACGGATATCTATATTTACAATAAGTTGATTAAATCCTATTCTTTTGTGGAACAGGTATTGTCTGCACATAAAATAAAAACTCATCGTTTTTTCTCATAAGTCTGATAAATCAGATTTCTGATATGAATAATATTTTCCAATTAGAATAATAGAATCGATTATCTAGCACAATGATAGATAACCTTGTCAACAAAATTGTTATCTATAACTGCAAAATTATTTATCTCTCATATATTAAATTTAGCATCCATTACGCTGATAACAGCCGCTTAAGAAAATATAAGTTAAGGGGGGGGTGGAATAATTTATTTTATTTTGCATACCGTAGTTAGTTGCTTTAGTGGGACACAAACTTATCATCAATACTACTTAGATATTATATTATATATAAAGTCAGTGTGATCGCGAAAAAGTGTTTGATCGGATAAACGGGTCAGTCGAAAATGGCGATGTTGGACTGGTCGGTGGAACGAGTGGTCGTGAAAATGACGGATTCTGGAGCCTTTGGCCAGGAGTGTGCATTCGTGTCGTTTAGACTGGATAACGAGATCGATGGAAAAGATAATTTTGCGTCCACTGTACTTTGTGGAACGGTGATTGTCACCGACCACGAAGGCCTGCTACAAAAACATAAAATTGTAGTAAAAATCAAACTTCAAATGCCCGAATTACGGGCTATGTTAAAAATTGACTTTCAATTTCACAATGAGATACTGTTCTATGAACAGATATTGCCATTTTTATTATCCTTTTCGCCGGCCGATCAGAGGCGTCGGGAAGATCGCTTGCCCTTCTTGTGCCGATACTTTTACGGACACAACGAATGTGCTGACCTCGCACCACAAGACGTTATTGTTCTGGAGAACGCATGTCCTCGAGGATATAGATTGTCCGAAGAACGGTTGCATTTAGATTTTGAACATCTAAGAGTAGCACTAAAGACGCTGGCAAAGTGAGTGAATGTTATGATAACAATAAAATAATTACTTTATATGTTATATACCTTTAAAATACAGGTAATATATAACTATTATATAACTGTATAGAGTGAGCTATTTTAATGTGTCCATTTAGGTACGTTTGTACGTAATTATTATTCTTGCTTTCTGGTAAACTATGATAAGTAAAAAGTATAATATTTTTAAATGTCATGACATATGAAAAGGATATCGCATATGCGTTTTCTGTTTCTGTCCATTTAATTGATAATTGATAAAATAGTATGTGTGGCATTTCAATTAAAATTAGAGTCATAATACATAATTACCACAATATTTACTATAGGAGAGTATAAGAAATTACTATTATTAAAAAAAATATATATATTTAAAACGTTGTAACTTCTAAGACAAAATTTACAAGAACGGTAAGATATTGTCTCCAAATATAGTCTCTTCTTCAAAAAAGTCGTATATTTTTGCTAAATTACCTATATCTGCTAAATAAGTTTACACGATCAATTTATTTATTTTGTGGTGATTTTGAATTAAAAATTTTAATAATTATATAATAATGTAGATATCTGGGTTCAAAATGTGAACGTGACCAAACACAATCCACAGATTACCCGATTTTTGATGTAATTTTTATCAATTTGATAAAATAAACAGTATTAAATATTAGATTTAAAAACATAAATTTCGAAAATACCTTGAACTGTATATCTAAGAGAAAAATGTTTAAAAATCATCAATGTCCTTCATTGCTGGTTCATTATACTATTAACTATAACGAATAATATTTTAAATATTATTTGCAAACATAATTATATAGAACCTTAATAACTTGATATTTGTTAGTGCTATGATTTTAAACATAAAAGTATAGTTTTTACGTGTTAAAATTAAAATTAAAATTGAATTATTATTACCTATATGTAAGTTTAAAAATATATCTTCTTTCCTTATTAGAAACGGGGCAAATACTATTTAACTAAACAGTATTATTACTATATACTATTAGTAATATATATATATATAGTATATATATATATATATATATAATATATATTAGTATATATATATACTATATAGTAACTATTAATAACAACTATTAAAGAGTATTAAACAACACAAGTAT
>JAIPRL010000206.1:0-88114 GCA_025469235.1 Pemphigus obesinymphae
GAACTAAACACAAAATAGTTCAGTTCGAATATCGAACCTAGGAAAAAAAACTTGAAACTAATTTGTCGAAAAACGATAAAAAGAAATGGAAAAATGTGGAATCCTTTTTTATTTAGACTTAAAATTATGTTTAAGAGGCACCTACTTAATACATTTTTATGCAAATATACATAATTAATAAAAAATGATAATTTATATTATTGTATTGTTTTTTTTTTATGAAGTTCGGTTCGGGTTCGATATTTCAATTGAATAGTTCGGTTCGGTTCGGGTTCGTTAAAATTTTAAAAAATTCGGTTCGGGTTCGGTTCGACCTCAAAAATCTGGGTTCGTAACATCACTAATATATATATACATACATATACATATAAATATATTAACAGTTTGTTAACTCTTAACTCGTAGTATAATAATTTGATTTAAATGTTTTTTTTTGAACAAAAATCTTGAATATGTGAAATCGTGTGTAATGTTCTAAAACGCATTTTATTTTTTAAATTTTTAAAGTACCAAATTGTATTTTGTTTATAATATTTTACTTTTTTTATTTTCTTTTTACAAAAAAGTACTAATGTTTAATGGCTATACCAGCGCAAATTATTCTTATAATGTAGTAGAATGTAAATAGATAAAAATGACATCCACTAAGAAATGAAAATCGGTCATATTTCTATATACAAGAATAACCATTATGAGAGTTGTTTGCTTTAGTGTCGACAAGAATACTATCCGTTTATAACATACATAACATAGGTATATACTAATATATATATATAATATTTCTAATATGAACAGGTACTGATAATTTGTAATATTTATTATATTTTATAATATAATATAATAAATATAATATTTTATTATATTATAATTTGTAATAATTTCTCAGTAAAGAAACACAATAACGAAAGTTTTCAATTTTTTTTTTCTACCTTTAAAAACTAAGTTTTTAATTTGTAATTCATAGTATTTTGAGAAAATAAATGTAAATATAATTTTGTAAAAATAAATGCACCATAGTATTTCTCATAAGATTATAATACGAATCGATAAATGTCAAATCACTTTTTTATAATTTTCGCCCATTTTTAACGTTTTGACGTTCAGTGTCGCCTGATATCGCCATGATAAAAAATGATGTGGCATTTCTTATGGTATCATTTATTTATTAACGTCTAATATACTTGATTAATTAGAACGGTTTTTAAATTAAAAACCTTTTTTTTACATTTATTTTTAAAATATTTCAATATATGTATAAATATTTCATGTTAATTAATAAAAATAACTCCATAATATTTTCTAAAAATTTCTCATATAAATTGATATATCACATTACTTTTTTCGTCATAGCGATATTTTAGGTAGGTTACGCACTGGGCATTTAAACGTTAAAAATTGGCGAATACCATGAAAAATAATGTAGAATATCGATTCCTATGAGAAAATTGCAAAGAATATAACAGTGTATTTATTTTTACATTTATGTCAATATATTATAAATAAAAAGAAAACTTAAGTTTTAAAGTCAGCAAAAAATTTGAAATTTTTCATCATTGGGTCATCCCACTGCAGAGTATGTGTACTAATTTTCGGTATTTATTTTAGAAACACCGTATATATATAAATATTTCTTTTAGAACTAAATAAGTACATATATTTGCAGTACCTATTATGTATATGATAAAAAATCGTACACGTTTCATCCATATATTTTCAGTGAATTAAATATTTACATATTGTTTAAGCATTAATAAATAAAAAAGTTTAATGATTATTATATTATGTTAACATATAGGATGAAAAAAAATATCTACTAACTCTCGAAAATCGAGCAAATTATAAAATAGTGGATCTTGAAATAACATCATAATGATAATAATATTATTGATAGAGTGTATCAATTTTTACACAAAATAAAATCTACTAAAATTGTGAACAAGAAATCCAACGATTTGAATACATTTACCGAAATATATTGATTCTGATATTGATTATATAGTAGATACCTACATACTTACTCTGTTAATTAGTCGGTCACTCGTTGGGACTTGTTGCCATTCTTGAATTTATCATATTTACCAGGCGAGTATGTACGAATATCCTGTAAATATCGTATGTAATAAAAATAATGTTTAGTAAATATAGTAGATAATGATAAAATTTCGTACAGAACATAGAAAATGTATAATATAGTATGTATAGGCACGCCGCGCTGTCGCAATCACAGCTGTTTGAAATTTCAATAATTTGTGGTCCATTATGGCCGGCGAACAAAACCTTCAAGTTTATTGAATAATTTATAGTAATAATGATAAAAGTTTCCAAAATAAGTAACTACGATAATAACTTGTAGATATTGAATACGGACTGAAAAAAGGTCTGAATACCGATAGTTACATATCGATAAAAACTCGCGTGACCTATAGCCGGTGTTACCGCGAGGTTTCGCCATAATACAGAGTGAATACAGGAATAGATACGGCGTGTATATATTTTCCACGTCTACGGATAACGCGAAATACGGACGAACGGAAAACCCCGAAACACGACAAAAGCCTATTCAACAAAAAACCATCTGATATCGACACAATGTCACCCGACATGATTATTTTGCTACTTTCTGATATTACCAACATTTTTCAACTGTTATTTAGGTACCAGCAAATACAAAATAATTTGTTTTAGGTACATATTATAACAAATACGTATTTTGGAAACTATGTTTGGTTTTGCAATTCTTTTGTGGCAGTTGAATTTTTTAATTTTATTTAAATAATTAGGTATACAATATAAGTACAAGTTACCTACTCAATTCCATTGAAAATATTATTAATTATTATTATATTGTTTTTATACGATTATATTTATATTATTAATATCAAAGTAAAATCTATTATTATTAATATTACGGGCGATTGATCAAATAAATATGAGCGATTAAAATCGCATGATTTATTATATTATCCATATTTTACGGAAAACGGGAAAATCATAGACCCGAGGCACATTGGAAAGAAAAGCGCGAAATAAAATATGGCCGGCGACGTGGTTGGTCGGAACACGTTCCGGGGAATTGACTACAAAACGTAACATATTCTCTTCCATGAAAAATCACCCATTTGACGTATGCATTTTATATATATAATATAATATATAGGCCGGGTTGCATGAATGTTCATTAGCTACTTACAGATAGTTTATCGACCGGTAACGCACTAACGACTCGGTAAATAAAATATGGTGTTGCACAAACATCATTTAGTGAGTGATAATGGCTCGGTAAATTATAGGTTACAGATCTGTAAATTACAGACGCGTTTTTCGTTGGGTAACTTTTACAGACCGGTTAAAAAATTGATAAAAGTATTCTATCAATATTATTATTGTCATTATTATTCTGTGATTACACTATTCACATAAATCATAACATGCTTTTCAGTTTTTTGTATACTTTTCATCATTTTAAGTTTATAATTATTATTAAATTCATAATTAAATAATGGATTTGACATCATCATCATCATCTAGCGATGAAGAATTTATTGTAGATGCACATAATGTATAATACTATTTGATATAAGCTTTTGGTATAGGTACGGTTAACCTTTAAATACAAATTGAATTTTATCGTTTGTGCAACACCTTTGCCATTTTACCGATCCCATAGCACTTATCGAATGAATAAGTTACAGAGTCTGTAAGAAATTTACAGACTGATTTTCATGCAACCCGGTCATATAGTATAATAATTGTACTTCTTTATGTATTGAATTTATATAATTATATATTGTAATTATTATTAAAATGCAATACAAAAAAAATGTGTGCGCTAATAATTAAAACGAGTTGTTTGATCATAGTGAAAATACTGTAGTAATAATATTGATATACCTATATATATATATATATATATATATATATTGCGATTATATGATACGTAATATATGAACCATTTACGTTTGTTTTGTGTAATTTTAGACATATACAATAGAACATTATTCTATTCTATTCACGATGGTAATAGGATTATTTCACTGAACACATCCTGAACAATAGCCAAATGGACATATAATACAAAATATAATATAATTTCCGTGTTAATATTTGGATAATCGTTATAATAACCCATAATATTATAATATGTGGACTAATAACGGGATTCTAGAGTATGTATATTCTCGTATAAATATACGAATCTGACTAAATAGAAAAGGTCAATATAATATTGATGAAAAATCATTACGAATGAAACAAACAAAATATTATATATTATGTACCTATAATATATTTTTGCAATATTAAAATAAGTTTTACCGATTTTTTTTTTATTAGAACAATTTTCTATTGTATTATTGGTTATTTATGTCTACATTGATATTACTCTTATCTATTCTGGACATTCTATACAGAACTCCTAAAGATCGCGGTTTCTACGACCCTTTAAGAGGACGTGATACCCGCATTTGTTATCTCCGTTTAACCAACTGTTAAGAGGACGTGATACCCCCCGATTTCTAGTGTAAAAACATGTCTACACAGAATGACGATAATTAATTTCACAGTGGATTAAGAATAAAAAGACCTATTATAAAGTAGGTATAAAGTAAACAACATTTTGGAGAAAATGACATATGTTTTTTTTTAAATAATGTATATAAAAAAAGTTACAATCGTTTAAAAAAGTTTAAAAAAAATGATTTTTAAATTTTAGATTGTATGCCAAATATTAAGTTTATTAAAAAACGGATATGTCATTTTCTCCAAAATGTTATCTACTTTTGATTTTATAATAGGTATTTTTGCTCTTAAACTACTAGGAAACGAGTAATCGTAATTTTGGGTAGGCATGTTCTATGTTATAATTTTTAATTTATATTGCCGTATACAAAATTTACGTTCAGTATTTGTATTATAATTGTCATTTTTAATATTAGAGTAAATTAATAGAAAATTTTGTTCATGTAATCTAAAATATTATGCGATCGAATGATATTTTGAATGAAAAGAAGAAAAGAATAAAGTAATTATTAATAGTAATATATAGAACGAATTAAATTGTTTGGATACAGGGGAAAAGTTTAAATGTATAAGAAAATGAGTCATTTGATCGAAAATTTGTGATTGAAAATCCCGTGATAGAAAATTCATGTGATTCAAATGAAATGTGATGAAATTTTTGTCAAAAAAACCGTAAATTTTAAAATTTTAATTTGAAAAAACTTTTAGGATATTAAATTAAACAATGATATTATGTAGACAAGATTATGTAAAATTACTAGGTACACAACACAAATAGTAATTTTTCATAGTTTTTTTTTAACTATTGTGTACCCAAACTGATATAATTTTTTTTACTTAGTTTTTTTTATCAATAATATAAGTAGTATAAAAACTATGAAACATTTAATTCTATAATATAAATATAATTATTATAAAATACTGATTTTGGACTACCTATATAAAACTCACTAAATTATCCAATTAATAATGATTTGAAATTTTTATCACTAGCTTTTTTAATATAATCAGCATTCTATCATATGATATTTAAATCACTTAACCCACATAAACCTGATGTGCTATTATTAAATCGTATTTAGTCATTTAGTACATATCTGGAGACTTATTTTTTATTTTTATTTTTTTTTTTTTGCATATAAATCCGTGCCCTACTTTTAATAAAAAGTAGTGTTTATGGTTTTCGCGCTATATTTTTGTTGATTGCCAAAATTATGGAATGATGTGCATTAACCATTTAATTCGATAGCGTGAAGAATGGAGAAGGCTCTATCGTTCTATTTTGTCTGTTCGAGATGAGCTAGACGAAACGACCGATCATAAATAACAACACCAAGGGGGATCATCCAACGTCTACATCGACACCTCCCCTCTCATACAGTAGATATCGTATAAAAGAGAGGAATTGTCGTGGTTTTTGTCACCGGCCACGTGTTTTATTACAGGACACCAACAAAGTTTGTACCGTCGAATTTCATCCAAAACCGTAAAACGCCATTTTTCTCGGGTATTAAATCAGTGTAAAAGTCGGAAAGGTAAGGTTCCAAGGTTGGGTCGAATCTGCAAGAAAATCCCTATTCATCTGTTTGCGTATTATTTTTTTTTTTAATTTAAGTGAGACTTAAACGTTATATAATAATTTTGTATAATTTATAATTCAAATAAATTTTAATAACTATAACATCCAATAGAATAGAATATTATATATTCTGAAACTTACATCACCTATAATCAAAATAAAATACAATCAATACATTTGACTATAGTATAAGGTAAATAGATACCTAGTTAATTTTTATAAACTACAAAACATATCAATCATACTTATACAAAAGTTACGTTAAGTAATATAATTTACCAGAATTGTTATATACATTAATGCTATAAATTATAATACACACCGAGGGGGGTTATCCCAAAGCCAACCACTAAATTGGAACGCTACAATAATCTTACCCATGGACCATAATAGTAATTTATACAGCTGAAATGTCTTGTGTCCATTGTCCCTCGGGTATCAATATCCGATTGTTTATAATGGGTGTTGCCTTGGTTCGATAAACCAATATTGCACCAAAAACATTATAAAATATACGAATAAGAGAAAGTAGTAAGTATTTTTTTCTGTTATAGTATCTATAATAATTATAACCCTAAGTTTAAATTATAACGTAACCCTACATTTAAATTCAGAATTATGTAACCACTGTTTATGAATTACTTGTTCAAACATAACAACTTATATATATTTTTGAATTAACATTAAAATCGAAATTCAAAATATGTACGTTATATATTATGGTTAACACGTGAAATAAGTGTTCATAATATAAATGTACTCAGCAACTTGTTTGGTACTAAGTAAAAAAAATACACATCGTAAGTGTTTTCACTCTATTATATAGTTAGTAATAAAACACGAGTAGGTACCAATATTGATAAATTTGAAGTTCAGTTTTTATTATATTCCATTTAACTGTATGGACATGTTCATCATTTTACGAATTACAAAATTACTAAAAAGCAGCTATAATTAGGTACTGTACAAAAATTAACTTGTAATTTAACGTGTTATTATTTTATCAAAACATTTTTTTTTAACTTTACTAGTAACATAGTTGTCAAATTTATAGACAATGTATCTCATATATTAATGAAGATTATCTAGTAAAAATTCATGTGGTCAGTGTCAAGTGATTCAAAAAAAAAAGTTGATCTAACAAATGTGATCGAACGATCATATTTGGTTAAAAATTTTTGATCTAAATACAATATTATTAAATTGTATTTTTATAAAAAAAAAAAAAAAAAAAAAAAAAAAACATGATCATTAATGATAAATTTAGATATGATAGACATTTTACAGATTAAATATTATATTAGGACAAAATGTAAGACAAAGAAAATATTGTATATTTGAACATAATATTATACGTTATTTAAAAAGAAGAAAATCTGAAGGAAAATGCAATCATAGGACATTTGAAACATTTAACTTTCGATCTTAAACCCCCTCATTACTAATGTGACTAAAAAGCTGAAACAACTTTTCAATATTGAAAAATTGGAACTTAAAGTGAAAAAAATGTATACTGCTTTATTAAAAGATAAGGGTGATATGGATAAGATAAGGCCAAAATCCAACAATTAACTATAATTGCATAAATAATTTAAAAACAATTCATTGTTTAACCTCTTACCCTTATGTATAGAAATCTAAAATTAACAAAACGAATAAAAATTTTAAACATTGATATTGATAACCATAGCAATACAATGGTTTGTTCGATTATAAGAACAACAAGACGCAGACATTAAAAAATACACCTTCGAGCATGCTAAATTTTCTGTTTTCTATCTCCGCATAATAAATATGAATAAAAAAATGTAAGGAAAATCGACTGTAAAATCAATAATGTCCCTCATATCCTTTATATAGTAACTATAACAACGAATCAATAGGACGGACGGAAATACTATACTTTCTTGGATAGGAAAGGCAATTTGGATGAAAACAATACGCACATATTTTCAGGCATGTTGACGTCTTTCATAAGACGTATTATTGGATAACGATATTAAATGTTTCGAATCAAGAGTGTCTTGCGTAATCCTCGAAATTACTTACAAGATGATCTATAAAAACAATTGTGTTCGGACAATAACTCATCCGGAGACGTTTGGTTAAATCTAATTTTCGACTCTAAGTCGTTATATAATATGGCCAACGTAATAAATTTGTTGATATATATATAAATAAGCCATATTATAACAACAAAAATGCTATTAAGTTTCGTTAACGGGCAATAAAAAGTTACCCTGTTATATTATATGTACAATAATTTAAAAAACAACCCCTTCAAATTGAACTGTATAGGTATATTTAAAACAATTCAATGTTATAGGGGTTAGGAGTGGGACATGCCCTCCTGGAGAATAACTTTACAATGAATAATTTTTAAAACTGGTAGTTTACAATATGAAAATATTATAATTTATTTAGGTCTTCCTCTTCTGAAAATTATCCTATAGGCAATACAGACACAAACATTGAAATATGAACAAAACTATGATGTTGAATTAAACATTGTTAAATAAACATTACGTTGAACATTAGTTTTTAAACATTTAATATTTAAATATTCAATGAAATGTTATTCTACATTAAACTTTAAACATTAATTTAATATATATATATATTAAACGTTTATTATTATTTATTTATTAATAACGTTACATAAAATGTTTATTATTAAACATTAAATTATTAACCTTACATCAAATGTTTAAGATTACAAAATGTTTATAGGGATATAACTATTTATTTTATTTTTTTAATTAGATCTATTATTCTAAAATTATAATTACGTCATATAATATAATTAAGTTTTAACTAACATATATTAGATCATAATAGATTTTAATTATATAAGATTTTAATAGATTCTTAATAGATTTATATAAATGTAAATAAAACCTAACCTAACTGTTTATACCTATAGGTACTTAATAATTTTATATTTAGAAAATATGTATGAACTGGGGTAGCAATTGCGTTACATTATTGTTAATTAAAGTCATGATAGAAAAATTAATTTCAATTTAATATTTTGAAGTTGTTTTTTTAGTTCATTTATTGACATTGAAATATTATTATGTACTTAATAAATACTTAAATCGGCAATGTACCGTAAACATTCTTGACTATTTGTCAACCACTTATATCTTATATTAGCCATTAATTTATTAATTTTACTAGAAACAATATGATAAAATGTTTTTTTTTATCATTAATTTTCTTACGACGTATTTTTGATTAAGGTATGAGATTAAATATTATCAGTCTATAATATTACACAACTCATAAAAAAATATTTTATTTATTTATTTATTTGCATTTTACGTATAACCATTATAACCATGTAAATTGTATTTTAATTAGTTCTCTTTTCTTTTACAGGTATGCTATATGAAAAATATTACTTTGTTGGAAGATTTATTACGTAAGTTTATAAATTGTTTCTAAATTTTTTAACAAACAAATTATCTAAATAGATACTATAAACTACTATATTGTAGTAATAATAAATATATTATTATATCTTCATTATCATTAGACATACGAGTATAAAATATCGGCTTAAACAGGGTAGTGAATGAATATCTCACTGCCATCCCATTTTAAAATTAAAAGGTACAATTAGTACTTTGCTATTTTCTAATTGTGGTATTATTAAAAAATTATGATAATTACGAAGACCAAGCTATTTAAAACTTCGTAACAATTATTATAATTTTATATTAAATGTTTAACAATTATTTAGAACAGACAGATTTTAAAAATATTTTAGTTCAATAAAGGCCCTATAACTGCTAATTGGTTTATAAAAGGATAAGGTCAACTCCGGCTACCAATTTTAAGTAACTTTTAAAATAAGAAAAATTCTTTTATCGTTAAAATTAAATTAATAAGTATGTGTGAATATGTTATATATTATGACTTTTGATATTCATATCCTTCCCTAACTAAAAAATACTTTTCTAAAGTAAACCACTAAATGTTGGATCATTTTTTTTTATTCATATCTATTTTATACAATGTTGTAATTAAAAATATGTTTCATTATTACTTGAAATTTTAATGTTTTCATATATTATTTTATACTTTATAATTTATAATCTGCCCAGCAATCGTAGTTTGGTTTTACGAGTATTTAATAGCATAATAATACCCTGAATGTCTTAATGAGGAATTAGATCGTCCAACCGGGATTTCAATTAATGAACAATTTATTAAGATTTACATAATTGTATATATGTGATAGATAACAGAACCCAGGAAAGATGATAGTTCAGGAAATTTTGACATTTCCTATAGTCTTTGTCAATTGTCAATAATGACTGGAAACATGTTGAATATATTATACATAGCTGAGTATTAATATTGCCATAAGTATATTTAATATTGTGGTTTATAAGTGCATATTTTGAAAATAATATACTTTTTCAGACAAAATAAGTGGCGTGAAGGAAGAGGTGTAAAAATATCAAAGATTAAAAGTCGAGGAATAACGTCCCTCCCCCAATTCTACCTCTGTTAATAATTATTATATTTCTAAATGACATAATAATAATACGTCAATTTTTTTAACTCCACTCATATTTCACTGTCACTCGTTTCATATTATTATAATAACTAATAAGTGTCGAATTGCATAAAAATAAAACTACCGATCGTCTGCTCGCACAAAAGTATATCCGAATGAGATTTTATTAGATATTATAAACCATTCACCATTTTTTTTTTTTTTTTTTTTTTTTTTTTTTTTTTAATTTTCTCTACCGAAATGATATCACATTTATTTGTGGTTTATAGATACGTATATAACATAATAATATTATATCTGTCTTTTAAGTGTCAGAGTTTTCATATGACGAAAGTCATGAGTAAAAAAATATACTTGGATAGCAACACACGAAGGGTATAAAAGAATATATATATATATTAAAGCTGAAAATCGGACAGATGATAGACAGCTTTGTTAAAGATTCACAATAACTCTTGAATCGACTAAAATTCGTTTTTTTTTTGTTAAAGCCCCTATTGAATTTTTAAAAATATGTACATTTTATATAATAGGATACTTAAGCTGGTATGACGTTTTTTTGTGCTTAACGTTCGATTTTTTTAATCATTTTCGTATTTCAAACATACTATATTATATACGTTTTATAAAAAATTAGGATTTTATATTTTATAGATTTAATGGACACATAATATTATATTGTTTATTAAACATTCAAAATAACTACCACTC
Organism: Pemphigus obesinymphae; assembly: GCA_025469235.1. Taxonomy (NCBI): domain Eukaryota; kingdom Metazoa; phylum Arthropoda; class Insecta; order Hemiptera; family Aphididae; genus Pemphigus; species Pemphigus obesinymphae. Next base: position 11,337 of record JAIPRL010000206.1, read on the forward strand.
GTATTATCCACGTTTAGAGTACAATCTTATTGTTAGATATTTTTATTCATAAAATAACGTCATTTCTAAGATCAAAAATTGGAAACTATTCATTTTCTCTTTTTATCTTAAACGATGTTTTCCTTACTAAAAAATAATATTTTTCTATCGTAAGTACAAATCTAAAAAACCAATTTTTGTCTTTAATATTTTTATGTTTTAAATTTAAAGTATTTTTTTTTCAACACTTGAGTAACTTTTTGTCTCTATTAGGTCATTATGCATTGTCTTAGAAAAATTTTCCCAGATTTTTTAAGTTATCAACTTCTAGACTTTACATTTCTAATAATAATATAATATTTTTTTCCTGAAACATTCATATAGTATACTAACTAGACACTTGAATTATTATAAAAATTTGTTCCAAACTTTTGTATTTTATAAATCAAAAATCCATTTCAGACTACGCTATATATATGTAATACCTGTATGTTTTGTTTTATGTAAATATGTAATATGTATATATAAAAATCTTTTCAAAAAATATTGATCTGTGATGTTAGTACTCTTAAAAATATTTAAATACAGATAAAAGTAATTATTTAAAATATTTTATTATATATATATATATATAAGAGTATATTTGAAAAATTATATATTTCCTAAATATTATACCATAATATTATTATGTTTGAAAATTATTTTTTTTATTATTTAAATAAATAAATAATTTATATCAAATTTATTAATTAATTGAATTAATAAATATTATATTGAATTGGCATTTTACCTATGTATGAACTTTATTAAACTAAGAAGAATTTATCGATTTTTTAAAACAATTGTTCATAATTTAAATTCATAATAACTTGATGAAACGTTTATTTGATAGATAATTATTACATATTATATCTTATAGTAAACATTTATTAAATTATGTTTTAATTATATTATCCACACTTTTTTTTTATAAAACTTTAAGTATAATAATAGTTTTTTAATGACTTGTTAAAGAAAATTTTTTCAAATATACTATGACCTTTCAAAAAAATATATTTTTGAATAATCTTTGAACAGATAATTCTCACTCGTTGTAATTACATTATCCATTAATATTGGTATATCAACATCATCAGGTATTGAACTTGAACGTTAAAACGTTATTATTATTAAACGTCTCGATAAATATTATGCGATCATTGGGGTATTAGAAGGTAAAAGCACTTCACTCATTAGACAGAACACACTTGGTAAAAGTGTTAAATTTGATAGCAATAAAAACGAAGAACTTAAGAAATTTACTGGTGACCGATAAAAAAAGTCCTTTTAAGTACTATCTACAATACATTTTCTATAAAAAAAATCTATATCTCAAAATCTCAAAGTTCTTGGGCTACTTCTTCTATCCGAAAAGTTGTTACATATTAAAAACGTCATTTTTTTATCTAATTAACCTATTTGGATTAATTCTCAGATAATATTTCTCTGAAATATACGAAATATAATATTTTAAATAATTTATACGATTCTGAGCGCACTGCGAAACGTCAAAGTTATATGCATGGATGTGATGGCTGTCGTATTTTCGATATAGGTAAGTACATATGATATATAATCCTTGTCGATTGCACTTGAGTTAACGAGAACATCGTTACAATATCATACACATCATTCCGATTATTAACGTTTGAAACCCAATTTATATACATGCGTAATAAAAAAATATATATATGTAAAATATTTACCTATTATATCGAGTTTTTGTTATTTTTTTATATTTTATTATTCATATTATATTATATGTAGGTACACACTACAAAAGGCTGAAGGAATGTCATTATAAAGAGTGTTTCGAAATAATATTCCAAAATATTATCTACCTATCTCGTTTCCATTATTTTCCCCTTTTTCATCGAGTGAAGTTGCACGCATTTCATTGATATCCGATCCAATAATACACCCTTGGCACAATTCAAAATATGGCACACATTCACATATTTCAGTTTTATATATGCGTTGTTATCAATATAATAACCAAAATGTATGAAATGATAAACTATCACGAACACCTATTCGTATTATCGTAATATTATGTTGTACGTCATAGTTTTGTATCAGTATGTATTGTAGACTTTATTTTTATTTTAACCTTTAGTCAAAACTAACACCGCTATATTAGAAATATCTGTGTGTATATTTGCGATTTAATCATATATTATCATTTTAATCTTTATCTATAAATACTTAACGTATTTTAGCTGTTTACAATTTTTTTTTTCTTTATGCACATAGATATTGAAATTATAAATCAAGGTTTTATGGTTAATTATTATTTTATTTCAAAACTAATGTAACATTCGAATAAATCAAATTGTTACAAACAGCATACATGAAGAGAGAAAATATTAAAAACTGCCATAACTTTAAATTTGTAGAACTGAGAAAAATTTTATAAGTGTGTCTATTATCTACCACTCTAAAGATGTACCAATACAATTTTACTGACTCGTCAGTATATGTCTCTCTCTCTCTCTCTCTCTCTCTCTCAACGTTTTAACTTAGATTGGCATATAAGGGTTCAGAGTACGAGATGCATGTGAATTTTCGTAATATTAATTAATGGAGTTCAAATATCTGAATATATCAGTCGAGCCAAAACGTCTAAAATATTAAAATTTAAATAGTTTAATTAATTTAAAAATACTAGTTGAGTTTAAATATGTTCAGTTATTTTAATACCAACTATTTATATATATATTTATTTGTATTTATTGTAATTTGACCACATGTATCCTTCTAAATTTAAATCATTTCAATCTATTTACTGGAACTCGTAGGTACTCCGCTTCACCTGTGTCTTTAATAACTACCCTTCAAATTCAAGGTTACTCATAAGAAAGTGCCCTTATATTTTATATTAATATTTTATTTAATAATAATAAATCTTTGTTGTCATTGCTAAATTATGTTAGAGTTAGAACAAACGTATGTCATAGTTTCTAGAACCTGTTTTAAATAAATTCAACAAAATGTATTTATATCAGTTTAACGAACTGGTGTAAAAAGCCGATTTATATAGTAGAAAATAGTCAACCTGGAAGACTGGTTGAGAACTGAATCAGACTAGGTAAAGGTATATTGACAGTATCTACCTAATAAATAGAAGACGTATTGAAGGTCGTAGAGGTGCCAAACAAAAACTCGGCATCGATAGCTATAAGTGTCATCAGAAATCCAACGTGGAATCCTAGAGAAGTTCCCATAAGTTCAACGAATTTTATCGGTATAGATCATGAAGTAACATTATCATATAATTAGTAATAGTTAAAGTTATATGGTTTAAATTACATTCTCAAAAATATAAAATTAAGATAAATATTATAATGCAAATATTTTATACCTATCTAAAAAAAAACCAATTAATCTATAGTTTAAAATATGAAATTAAAATGTTTATTTATATATTTATATAATACTTAGTATTTTAATTTTAATTCTTCTACTTCTTAATATTTATAGCAGTATTGGTTTAAGTGGGCAGTCTGAATAACAATCCACTGCGTGTGGGATGATTTAAAAATATCAGTGTACAATATTTAATAACTATGGGTATTTGCATTTGTATTTATTTTGCATCTCTTTTTTAGAATTCTTAACAACTAAAACGATGTTTTTTAAGCTACAAGTGAGGCTCAATAGTACCCAAAAACTTAGGTACTTATAGTCTAATAATAAGTTTTTTTGCATTTTTTATGTAAATTACTATATTTTTTAGAAATACAAAAATTTTGATTTAGTTTTAAATATAAAAAGTATTTACATACTATAACATTTATTTTTTTTTATTAAAATTAGTCTTGGATTTATCAGCTTAATGACCATGATCATACTGCATATGATACTGCAATGATCATACTAAACCACTTTTATCAATGTGTTTTTCTATATATATTTAAACTTGTATCTTATATCGCTAACCCTTAGACCATATATTTTTATTATTAAGTCCCAAATTTTAACTTTATTTTATCGATGATGAAAAATATAATTAATTTTAAGTGATTAATATATTATTTACTTTTAAATTTGAATGAATTATTTTCCATTAATATTCCGCGGTATATTAACTATCGAAAAGGTTATACTTATGAATCAAAGTATATTATCGATATTAACATACTAAGATTAAATAATCATAAATATTAGTAAATATATTGCTATTAAAATTTATAATTCACTAAAATGTAAAACTAAAATTATAAAATAATAGTTTACCACTTCATTTAGACTTCCGGCAAGTGATTTCTACAATGTAGCTTTTTTATGTTTTATTCGACAACTTTTACTGCTTTAAAGAGTGTTTTCTCAAAATATTTGTGTGATCCAAATATTTATATAACAAAAATTCAACGTGGATTAGTGATATTATTTTTCCAAGTATAGGTAATAGTTTATAGGTTATAACATTCGAAGAACTATCGAAAACAGACAAATTTACGACATGCCAGTTTTCAAGAAAATCGATTACCTATTCATATTTTGTTGTAATTCAAAAAATAACTACCAGAAACACTTCAAAATGTTCACTAATTATTTATTCAGAATAGAATAGTAATTTACAACTCTAAACCAGCCATCCAAGTGATCCACTCAAACTGACATTAGTATAGGTACATCAATCTCATTATATGGTTTTTTCAATTTTAAATTGGATTTTCAATTAATTATTTACTAAAATCATGGTATTTACATAATTTTTTTTATACATTAGTAATTATTTTACGTAATGATATTTCTATATTCTCTTTAACTCATGTATTTCTAATTTTCGTTATCTAATTTTATTAAATTTTCAAACAATCGAACTACTCTTTTATACACAACATATTCTTCAATGTTAATTCAACGAAATAAATTAATTTAATAAAAAAATTCATATATATTTTTTATTCATAACATAATTGAAATATGCATCATAGTTTACTTTCCTCGCTAAATGGAAAAAATTCCATACAAGAAAAAGCTATAAAAAAATCGAAAGAACATAAAAAAAAAACATGAATCAATTTGTTTTGCAAGCTCGTGTTTTAAATAAAAAAAAAGAGTGTAAGATATAGTGTCACAGTTAAATGGGTATTTCGGATATAAGTATAAGAAGGACAGGGAATACTTTTTAAAATTGTGATATAAATTCATATTGAAATAGAGAACTATATTTTTATATTTACGAAAATATGAAATTCCCGACTTCACTTTTTACATAAGGGAGTTAAAAGACGTATTAGTTTGAAAAAAATAATTAGATTATTTTTTCTATATTTCCTTTACTTCTTTTTTAAATTCCTTACTGTATAGACAATACACAATTTAATTCTTCAAAACGGTATTTTAGTATTGCATAATATAAAATTTAACAAACGAACAAAATAAAAATAATTACATTATATGTTGCAGTTGTATATATTGTGTAAACTGTAGGTACTCGAGTGCACCGGAATAAAATTTCTTTTGCATGAATTAATAACATGTAATATCATTAGGTACATTTTCATTTTATTTTTACTCTCGAGTAGAAGATTTTAAACGCTTTTCATACGTTGCTTTTTATATGTAAAACTTTTAACAAACAAAAAATGTCTATACAAATCGTCTGACTGTAATGTTGAATTTGAAAATTATACGTTTACGTGAATAGGTATACAAAATACCCATAGACTTGTCGCATAAGATGCCGCAAAAATTCTGAATAAACTAAAAAAAAAATAGTATTTTTGATTTTGAAAATATTATCATAACTTGATAAGCAATGACATTCCATAGCTAACATGTTCCCTTACTATTGTTTTTATTTTCTTTTTAATAAGACGCCACACAACCGCTTTGTAAGGGGTTTTGTATATAACATTTTTATGAAATCTAAGAAAAAAAAATTAAAATCCAACAATTTAAGAATATTTAGATATATTTTAAAAGTTTAACAATATTACCTTATAAGTACCATTTTTTATTACTGTGTAACCGCCATAAGTTGAAATCAGTGTTATACTTACCTTCGTCTTTTATGTTATATGGCTTTCAGAATGATCTTAGTTCATTAATATTGGTACCAAATAAAAGAAAAGAACTTTTTCTAACTTTGACTTTTGAGCACTTTTTTGTAAGTAAAATACTAATAATAATAGGCGATCCTTAAAAAAATCAACGTTTTATTATTTTTAATTGCTTATAAAAAATACAATATTAACATTAAAAAAAAACAAAAGGCTCTGTCAGAATTTAGTAAATTTTGTCAGCTTTTTATTAAAATAAAAATATTTATCTGCTATTATTCTATCCGATATAATACTTACTTACTTACTTGCGAAACTATGTTTCTACAAAATATTTTACGGGATATGGCATTCTCCTAAATAAGGACACCTTAAAGTCGAGATCTCCAAATACCCACTGAAAAATCTCCTCGAAGCTCTAGATGTTTGCTATTCGTCTAGGCATTGCTTGTATTTACTATTTTATTATATTATGTATATTATTATTGATGTGTATATTATTTACTACTTTATTTAAATATTATCCCAACAGCAGTTGAAAACACCTTTATCATACGCCTGAAATCATATAAATAATATGTACATAGTTTAAGCGATATCATTTTTAAGTGCATTTGAAAAATCTACCCTTATTGTGTGTATAGGTATATGATATAGCGTAGTAGTACACCGTGATCCTGTAAAAATGTATTTTTGACAAAATGTATGATTTCTGGCTTATCGACCTCCAAAGTTCGGGAAAACTTCGAACTTTTTGTCGAACCCCGTGCACATGTCTGTGCAGAGTCCACGGGTGTTTTGTATTCGAGCAAATGAAAAAAAAAAAACGCGTAGTTTCTTTGTCTGAAACGGACACTAAAATTTCCTTTATACGCCCGCGCCATATATATATATATATACGTTCGCCATGTACAATTGAAATTAAAACCACCGTAAAACGTGCGTAATTTTTCAAAGGAAAACGACGACGTCCGTGATGGTGTTTTTTTTTTCTATTAATTCGTCGTCAGTCGTTTTCCAAATTTCCGGTGTGTACGTACAGAAAAACGATCCTAAAAAACAACGTAACCGCCGCCGAAATTGTTGATGACGTGAACAATGCACCGTTGTAATCGTGGTCTAATTAATAACTGCTTTTAAACTACTTGGCGACGATCTCCGGTGTATAAGCGTTCGCTCAAAAACCACACCCTAAACGTCTCATTTTAAACCCTTTGCTGCGGTTTTTTGGGCGAAGAAACCACGAATTTTGCTCATTTCACGGTACGAAACTGCGTATATATATATATATATATAATATATGTATATTTATATATATATGTGTATATATGTGTATATATATATATATATATATATATATATGTATATGTATATATTATGGAGAAGTTGGCTTGCCGGAGAATATACGGCTGACAGCTCAGCTCCGGCGGCGTTGCCTCGCCACTTGACTTATAGAAATCGCGAGCGACGGCTGCGACAAACTTCGGTGAACATAATATATCTCGTTAACTGCCCGTTTGTCAAACTCAAATTGAAATTAATGGAACGCGTAAATAATTTAAACTAAAAATATTGTACCTGCGTAAATTTTAAGTGCGTAGTATTAGGGTGTTTGCGCAGATTTTAATCGACCTTGAAAGTTGTATATATCGATCTCTAGTTGGATACAAGTTTCAACGTGCTTATACAATATTTGGAATTCGGAAAGTAATCTTTAAATTCAGAATGTATTGCATATATTTTCCGTTTTCAAGGACAATACTGGTTCAGTATGTATGACTATGTAAGTAAATTTTTAGAACTATTTCATTAATATAATAAGATTTCAATTAGTTGACTTGAGATATTTGTATTTAAATCACTCCATAACTGCATATCGGTTGCCATGAACTTACTTAACGTTTACATTTCAAAACTATTTCAGTCGATTCTAGAAATAAATCCCTATTTTATTTATCGCTCACTTAAGTTTCACTATAGGTACCTACTACTACTACTAATACTAGATGATGGATCCATTATTTATATAAATTAAGTATGTTTCCTCATGGTGTAACGTCCGTCATTATTTATTTTAATATGTATGTAAAGTATATATTACTTTTTTCAGACTTTGAACAGAGCGAAGAGCCAGTGGTTTTATATTAATTTAAACCGTTTTAAAACTATTATAAATATAATTATTGTAATAATTATATTTTATACTCACTTATCTGATATACCTATTATTACTTACTGTCACATTATGTATTGTAAATAGAAATATTTATTTCTGTAATAAAGATTATTATTATTATATAACCCCATTATATAAAATCTTGGCTAAGAGTTACTTCATTTTCTAAACTATAATACGAAAAGAGTTAAATGCAAAATTGATAACTGCAAAATCGCTTTTTAAACTGAAAAAAAGTAAAAGGTACTTTTATAAAATTATTTACATAAGTTAACTTAATAGTTAAAAAGCAATATTGTATTGTTTTTTTTTTTCACTTTTTACTGGCACTATATAGGTCTGGATGTTTTCATCAAAATACCAACAATAGTAAACTATATTTTCAACAATTACTGATACTATGGTAGTTACTGATCTTAATTATTGTGTACAAATTACTAAAATTCACCATATTATGTAGCCACATGTAAATATTTGTTAAATTTTTAATGTATTGAAATTAAATAGTATAGAATAGGTACATTAGACCATCCAGTTGTACGGTCTTTATAAGTAAAATATTATTATGATGATCAATATCAAATTAATAAATTATTATGTCCATCAATTACTATACAAAAATAAAACGAAATTTTAAAAATAATAAAAACATAAAAAAAAAAATTTTATAAAATGATTTTTCTGAGTAACATAACTTTATAATAAAAATCTAGTTAGTTTAAAATATGGAAAACTTTACTCGTTGGATTAATATACTAATAAATTGATATTATTGAATTTTAAAACAGTTATATTATTTCTGTTGGTAAAATTGTTCTAAGTGGAAGTTTAATATAATAAACTCTTTAATATACATAATTAATAAAAGTGAAATAAAAATATTTGAAAATTTTCTGACGTAATTAAATGTATAATAGTAAAATCCAACATTTAAAATTTCTAGATTAGTCCAGTAAAATTCTACAAAATCTTAGCCAAGCTACGGAAAAATGAATAGCCGACTAATTTTTTGCAAAACACCTTTATTTTATTATTATAAACAAAATGAAAGAAGTCCCAATTGATATCACATGTGCATAGAAATTTATTCGGGACCAAATGTAACAAAAATGAATTTTTTACTAATATTACGTTTAATATTTGTCTTTTAACAAAATAACTCAATAAAATGTATAGATTTAGTATTTTTCTATATAAAAAAAAAAAAAAAACATTCAATAGGTACACTTACTACAGGTCATACAGTAAGCTTTTTAACCTAAAATAAAAATATAATCTTTGGGCTCGAATTAGTGCGTGTTAACATATATATTATTTGATTGGCCGAAAACTTAATAAAAAACTTTCGGTCCTCAGAGAAATTAATTTCGATATTTTAATTTTTAATAATAATAACAAAAAAAACATAATATGTAGTTTATTGATTTTTTCAACAATATTATGAAAAAAAAATTTTTTTTGACAATCATTTCCCTGAACAAAATATAAATGTTGAAATTTACATTTGTATATTGTAATACTTTTTAAAAATTTGATTGAATTTTTTTCATGTATTATCTATACAATATTGTAAAGTCATTTTCTAATTTATTATGATAATTACATACACTTTTTGGGCAGAAAGATTTAATATTTAACCAATTGAAATATTAATACCGATTACATTTCAACATTTTTAGTTATTTGGATTTTTTAAAATTCGTGGCCATTTTGGTATTTTTGATATTTTGTATTACCTACGAGTATTTCGGTTATTTAATATTTTCAGTAGGGGAGACCAGAGACAAAAGCTAGTAACATGGATCGAAAGTAACACCATACATTTTTTTCCCGAATATATTAAATATTAAGACTCAGTAGGGCGTAAGCAATGTATAATTTGCGCTACAAAAAATAAACATATTTACTCATTATCAGTTTGTTATTATCATGTTTAATTTATATAAAACAAATAAAACTAATATTGATCTACTAACATAACAATAAAATTATTTACAAAAAATGTTTTTGTTAATTGAATTTTTAGTGTATAAGCATAATTATTATATTTTTATATATAAAAATGTTTTTAATTTACATTTTAACGTGTGAAAAAGCTATATCCGGAAAGTATTTATTATAATAAAGTAATATTGGAATTGTATAATTCTTAAGAAAACATTACTGTGCGGGATCGAATGTAACGAATAGGTTATGGTCGACAATAACACTATTGAGTAAAATATGATTAATAAATTGTTTAAATTGTTGTAGTGATAGTAATATACATATAAGTGATATTCATTAAATATAGTACTCTGTTAATAGGTCAAATATAGGTTTTTAATAAAATTGTGTTTTATTAAAATGTTTAAATTATAAAACAAGTAAAAATGAAAACTAGTAATCTATACTATAAAGGAACAATGAGAGGCTGATTATGATGTTTTGTTCTGTTAGTTTTTAATATTTTATTCTAATAAAACCTAATTACCTACTTTATGTACTATCTTATCATTTAAAATTACTTATTACTTTTTTCCCTAGTGTGTGTTACTTCCGACTTAGTTGGGGTCGATTGTAACATTTGTAATATTTATGGTTCAATATAAAATGTAATAAGTTATTGTGATATATTTAAAATGTATTCTCCATTTCTCTATTAAGTATAAGTATTGTTATTATAAAATAATAAATCATTTTTCTTGAATTTAGAATTTAGAGAATATTTTTAATTTTCAAATTTCAAATTTCCCCGATTTATCCCTACATACCAATATATTTTGATTAACCTACAATTCGATTAATCTAAAAAAAAAACCTCTAGTCCCACAACCAATAGAGTAGGTAATACTGTTTATTAGACCAAAAAGCAACTTACATCTTTAGTTTTAGAAAGTTAAAAAAATGTTAATTTTTTTGTAATTATATCATTTTTGTATTTTATAAGATTCAAATATGATTTACAATTTAAATACCATATAGGTATATTTTTATAAAAATAAATCGGTAAAACTTTACTAGTAATATAGTTCTATAAATATAAAATATTATCATTACTAAAAATTGGTATGATCGGTATGACAGTTTTTATAACATCGAACTTATATTTAATTAGTTTACAATTTATCCCTTTAGTTATAGTCTTTTAATGTGAGATAAACACGAAACTCCTATTATTAATAGTATATAAAACTATAAATTATATATAATATCATACAAGTACATAAAATTATATTCCATGAAAAAATATAAAACGATATAATAGTTATTATAGTTTCATTGTTAACCTAGTCAGTCATCTGCTCTTCGTTTTATATCCATTTTTCTGAAAATAATATTAAGACAGAATTAGATTAATGTCACATTTTAGTAATTTACATTTATATCAAATCATATAAACGTTGATTTATTTGAACAAATTTTATTTTATTTCTAATATATATATATATATATATATGCATTCGTAAGTTTAATTGAATGTGTATTAAAACTTTTCTAAAGAACAAAAAGCTTTAACCCGAATTTTAGTAGTCGTATTATATGAGTATAGACGTAATATACTACAAAATTCTGGCGAGTTGAATAATGTTTCTAAAATAATTTCAAACAAAAAACGTTTTAAGTATCACAGATTTATTTTTGTATAAAAAGTGAGTATTATATATTAATTTCGAGTCAACTATTGGTACAATAAAAGACTTTTTTTTCTTATAAGGCTGATAATATTAAAATACTTGCACGTTTTATTTTAAATATTAATAGTACCTACACTATATTGTTATACTTAATTCAAGTAAGTATCGATTTAAATTATTTCAAAACTTTTCAAATATAATAGTTTATAAAATACCTCTCAGCTATAAATATATTATTATTTATATTTACTTATAAATAATATATATTTATATTAAACTATACGATTTAAAAAATTCAGATAAAATTGATGCTATTTTTAATTTAAATTCAACATTCAATTATAATATATATTCATATTATAATAGTTGGTACACTTTTAACAAAATTTGTCGATCTCTAATTCTAATTGATACAGTACATAATGCATATACATAATGATTCATATCTACATAACAATACATTTCTATTCACCTAACAGAGCAATTCATCATTTTTTTTTTTTACAGATTCGTTATATTATTACACTATTACACATAAAATATATCAGCTGTTGTTTCAAAATTATTCTAAAATTACAGATATTGTCAAGTCTGTTAGAGTTAACCAATTTTTTTTCTCGTCAAATAAATTTTACTAAAAAAAAATGTGTAGTTTCTATTATAATTTTGCAGTTAATATAAATATATTTATGTAAATTAACTAAACTTATATTTAAAAGTAAATATCTTATATTTTTTGAAAATCAATGAAAGTAGGTAGCAAATTATAAAATTATATTTTGTATTATTACTATAATTGCTTTTTATGCAAATTAAAATTGATTAAAATATCTTATAAGGATTACATTTAATCTGAAATCCACTCATCAGTAAATTATGATAACCGACTATATTATTTTATAAAGAGTGAGTCAGAAAAACGTCCGATATCAAAGTAATTCTCAAAAAGCAACAATTGATTTTTGTGATATGTATTGTAGGTACTTAAAGTACACAATAAATAATTAAATAAATGTGCAGTACATCATTTAATATTTTTAAATAATTTAAAAAATCATTAAGAAGATATCTATAGGTAATTTTTATATAAATTTTAATAAAAAGAAAATCGAACAATTTACGAATATTTTTTTATATTTTATAAGTAGTTTAAAAATATACCCATGTTAGTAACATTATTCATTATTATGAAATCACGACATTTATTTTTTTTTTGACATATAAAAAGTGTTTTCGCAGTTCCAATAGTACATAAATTGTATAGTTATCGTATTGGTGCATGCAAGTATATTATTTTGGTACCAATAGAAAGACAAGAACATAAACTAAAATAGTACACCAGCGTTTTGCGATCAATTAATTCTATCATTTCCAAAATCTATTGAATAATATGAAAAAATCTTATTTTCAATATTGTATACAAACCACAATTTCAAATCAGTTTTTAAAAGCTGACGTACGATCATATTTTAAGTTCTCACCTTTATTTTTGTACCAAAATATGTATTCCACAATAATACTACAATCATTTTAAATGCGTGAAGTTGTTTTGAACGAGTATCGTATCTACTTAAGCCATTGAGCAAACATCAAAGTAAATCAAAAAACTTATCATGCCACCGCGCATCATTTCACTACAGATAATTACATCCATTCTTTGTAGGTGTTCTTGGTAACCTGCAGGTTATTTTTAGGTATACCGGCAGTGAAAAATCGCTTACTACGAAATCGAATTTAAATACAAAGTTCTCAAAGATTGGTTTCCAAACTATTCATTCCCTTGAAATGGACGTACTGCATCCCCTCTCCTGTTCTTCCAACGTTATGGCTCACCTAACTATGTTACATCAAGTTCACTGAAGGCCTCCAACAAGTAATTCATAAAGAGGTTGGCAAATTCTACAGCATGAGATGTCATGATCAGTCTTCAGAAGAACTTTGAATATAACTAATTGTTTCAAAATAAACGTCACCTTGTGAACATTTTTTTTAAAAACTAAATTATTTATACGCATTTGCCTTAGTACTTTTTTATATACTTTAGATGGTATATCAATAAATTTGAGAATAAATTACTATAATTTAATATTTTTTTTTCAAGTTATTTTAAAATTGCCTATTTCACTGATCGACACTATATATTATGTAATAATATTTAATAAATAAGTATCTATTTTATAACAGAAAAAAATAACTAATTGACAAAAAAACAAAAATTATCTGAAATAACGAATAAAGAAAATAATAATAAATAATAATACGTTCTCATAAATTAATATATTACTGTTTGATAAAACTTGTTGATACATAAATCGTTATTTCTATCGTTACATTTACACAAAATGTTCTAAACACATAACCCACCATACTCATAAATCATTAAGTATATTATATGCATACTATGTTTTCAGTTCGCAATTGTTCAGAAGTTTATAAACAAATTTACACTTGCAATATAAACCACTCGTAAAAATCCTTTATCGAATATCGCTGATGCACATCGAATTTCGTGTTGAATAATTTCCAAAACTTTATTCAGTATATATATATACTATAATGATAAGTATCGATATTCTCCACAAGAACTTACTTTGTGATAATGAAACTATTAAACTTGTTTCCAGTTATTACAGTATAGCTGTTATTTTATGTAAATGTTTTTAAATTCTTACAAGTTACAGCAAAGTTAAAATGTTAGTCTATGTATTTATATAACACATAAAATATCGAGAAATACACTTAACCAATCATTACTTACATAATAATACTGCATGTTTAAGTGTATATACTCCATTTAAATGATGAATATTCAAGCAATAAAATACTATATATTTCAATTTATGAGTATTTTAATAAACCATCAATAGTATTTTTTTAAACCGAAAACTAGTGCTTTTAAAAGTACCTATATAGTGTCTTGATTTGAATATATAATATTATATCAATTATGAGAAAGTATACTCATTGTTACATTTTAAATACTTTGTATGTACGTTTAATATTTTATAATGATGCGCTTTAATAATTCATTTGGTTTACAATGAATATATCCTATAAATCAATTACAAAATGACAAATGTACATATATGGTACCTAATTTTTTTATAACGATATAAATGTGAATTTAATAGAAATATACCTTGTTCAAAATTGTATTTCCAAAAAATTTTCTAATTAGGTAAATACTCAGACCGTTTTGAATCATCTCTATTATTTTGTGACTTATGAATTATGATCAATCTATGTGTTAAAGTGACAGGATATCCTTCATTTACAGTTTACTATTTATCATGTGCCCAAAAATTAAACTCATGTAACGCCTTAAGATTAATTTAAATTATTTGAAATTTATTTTTATAATATATATATTTTATTTATATTAGCTATACTAAAAATTAATTGAAATTTGTAATTAATTTCATGTATTATTTTTTGAAATATTGAAATGACAATTGAAATAGGTATCATAAATAAATATTTAGGTAATGAAAACATTTATTAGAAATTAACAATTCCGTTCAATTTAATTCTTGAGAATTATATGAATTATAGGATACTTAGTTTTTAAGAAATACCAAAGTTAGGAATTAATTTTGTAGAGAAAATTCAGAATATAAATCGATGATATTACAGGAAACATATTATATGGAATAATAATAATAATAATAGATGCATTTTTATAATTTAATATCAACAATTTCGATTAATAACGATTTAAGGACCTATTTTGAAAATGTTGGCACGTTTTACATTAAAAAGATGTCATTTTTAATTCCAATCAATTTTTGTCCTGGCCTTTTTATTTCCTGATTATTATATGCACCTCCGAATATTGGTTATTTTAATGTTAAATGTGTTTCCGTAGTATTTCATTATAAACACTTATGATTTGGGATATTTTTTTAAAAATTGTTTTAATAATTTTTGGTGGGTGGGGGATGAAGACATTTATTATTGGAAAATGTTAATTATGCGGTAATATTTATTTTATTCAAACCCTTAATTGAAAATGTATCGTACGAGTTTTCATATACATATACATAGGAAAACAGCAAAACTAAAATAATAAAATAAAACTCGTAAAACGGTGTAGAATATTTCCTGTCGTACCCATACGCGCGCCCGTTCGTTAATTTATTTCTGTTTCATTGTTCAAAACTAACTCAATGTGTGATCTTTTTTCTGGAAAAGTTTTTTTTTTTTTTTTTTTTTCTGTTAGACGCCGAACATATATAACCTTTTGCAAATTAATTTGTACGTATATATATATATATATATATATATACGAACGTCATTAGCAGCGAGCTGAAAAAGCATTTATGATTCCGGACGGAGTCTCCGGTGTACGCGTATATATATATATATATGTATACAGTGGTGAATTGTGATGTGGGACAAAAGTCTGTTGGCAAAAGTGGAATGTCGGCACAAAGGGTGAAAAAAATAAAATTCTATGGTTTTTTGACCACCCGAAAGCATAATATTGAATACATATTATACGGTGAATTTTGAAAATATCACTTGTAACGACCTGGCCCCTTCTTTAAAAAATAAAATAAAATATACATTATATAACATTCATATAAGAATAATACTTTACACACTTCACATCGATTTTCCGTGTACACCTATATGGTATTTGAATATGTCCCCCACAACCATTTATGTAATATTATATATCGTCCGTGTGCATTGTTCTTGTTTTAAAATTTTCGGATGTCTTTTTTTTTTTTTTTCAACAATTTCCCTCTGCCGAGCAAGCGACGTATTCCCTATATATATATATATATATATATATATAATATATATATATATATAGTAAAAACCATCACGAAGATTTAGCCATTTATTCGCGCTAAACGTGTTACAGTTTGAAAATCGCTCGATTTCACTCGATTCACCGCCGTTTATTCATTTAAGTTAACGAACTAAAATTCAATACATTCGATACGTTTATTCGGTGATCGAACGGTGTGTTTCGGTCAAAAATTATAAAATATTTTATTCAAACGATCGAAAGTATAAAACCGAAAATTCGAAATTGACGTACGGATTGTTAAATAATTGATGTCTAGACATTCCGAGTAACTACTTGTAAAAATTATCCTCCGTATATTATTTATACAACCATTTATGATGTGTACATATAGATATGTAGTGTGTCGACGAAAATTGCTATATCTGCTTCAGTTTCGATACTTTTTGAAATATATATGGATATAATATTATAGAATGTAGACATCTAGCAAATTCGTTTACTTTTTCTTTATCCGCATATTATGGTTATCCTATTTTTTTTTTTAATTTATTGTAGTTGAATGTCTAAACGTTTTATTTCATAACTCGGAAACAACAAAAATATATTCATTATACGAATTATATATAGTAGGTATGTAGGTATAATATAATACAGTGATTCCCAATTAGCATTGAGCCACGGATCCCTAGCTAAAACTTAAATTGGACGGGAGACCTCTTATTTGTCATTACTTACTTTTCAATTTTATTTAATTATAAAAATGAAAAAAAAAAATTATATGATTTATTTTAATTTTACACAAGTACCTTTTTGTAATAATATAAACATTATAAACACAGATTTTCTCAATAAATATAATACAAAGAGATTTATTTGATTTAACACTTGACTTAGTACAACACTATTGAAATTACCTTTTACAATTATTTAATTATGAGTTACTTAAATTACTTATTGCATTCATTTTCGAACTTTATGAGACGAGTGAAACCTTTCTTTTTTGTTCATAATTTTGTCCAAGTTTGGCTGCATGCTTAATATTTTAACTCTTAAATCAGCGTCAATATTAAGTCTCGTACGATATTTGTTTTTCATGTAACAGTAGGAAGAAAAAGCTTGTTCACATCTATATGTTGTGCAAATGGGGATAAAATATCTTAAAGCTTTCGCGGCCAGTTGCTTTTGATTATTTTGAACAGATACCTGAGAATCAATTAGTTTTTTATCGTTGAAAATATTTTTCATCGTTCCGTTATTTACCAGATCAATTAATTCATCTTGC
Source organism: Pemphigus obesinymphae (assembly GCA_025469235.1). Taxonomy (NCBI): domain Eukaryota; kingdom Metazoa; phylum Arthropoda; class Insecta; order Hemiptera; family Aphididae; genus Pemphigus; species Pemphigus obesinymphae. The sequence goes on from JAIPRL010000206.1 coordinate 29,200, forward strand.
TCCTGTTCGGAGAGATTTTCTATTTTTTCAATATCGATTTCTTATCCAAACATTGTTTGGGTTAGATTGATGAAAATATTTTCTAAATGTTCTGGCCATGCTCAACACGTGTTCAGATATTTCACTCCTTACCTCGTGTGATAGACATTCACTTGATGATTCCAAAAAAACTTGTAATGTCGGAAAGTTACAGAAAGATTTTTTTTCAATACGTTTTACCCAAACTTCAAACTTTTTTATTGTTGCTTCGATTTTATCCTCAACATGGAAAACATCAATATAAATTCCTTGTAAACTCAAATTCAGTACATTCAATCGTTCGAAAACATCAGCCCAGTAAGCTATCCGACAAAGTCAAGAAAAATCAGTTAACAAGTCCACAAACCTGGTTTCAAGAAGAAATACTCGAACTTCGTCTCTTAGCTCAAAAAAACGCTGAAGAATTTTGCCTCGTGAAAGCCATCTAATTTCAGTGTGCAAAAGAAGGTGTACGTGGTCACTTCTCATGTCTTTGCAAAGGACTTCAAAAAGCCTGGATTGTAGGGGACGTGATTTAATAAAGTTAATAATTTTGACTAATTCCTCTAAAGTTGTTTTCATGTGTACCGATAGGCGTTTAGCAACCAAAGCTTCCCTATGAATACAACATAAAGTCCATTTTACGTGAGGTGCAACTTCTTTCACACGACACAAGAATCCAGTTTTGTAACCTAACATTGCAGCTGCACCATCAGTGGTTATTCCAATGCACTTTTCCCACCTTACATCATGCTTTATAAAAAAATTATCAATAGCATCAAATACATATTTTGCCGAAGTGTGCAAGAGCTCGCAAGAAAACAAAAAATCTTCAAATAATTGTTTTTCCCAAGTAAAACGGACAAAAACCAACATAGATGACTTACTTACTATGTCTGTATTTTCATCTAGTTGCAATGCAAACATGTTACTCATAGATAGCCTTAAAAATAATGTTTCTTCAATATTTTCAGACATACCAGTAATCCTTCTTTGGATAGTATTGTTTGCCAGGGGGACAGAACTAACCAACTTGGCTGCAGATTCACCTAACATTCTTTTGCACAGAACAATTGCAGAAGGAAGAATTAGTTTTTCGGCTATGCTATAAGCCTTACCAGATTTCGCAACAAGTTGAGTGACTTTATATGAAGCTAAAGTGGCATTTTTATTACCACTTAAACTTGTTGAAGAATTCATCACTTTTCGTGATTTTTTAAATTCTTTTAACTTGGCTTTAAAAAAATCCAAAGACTTACTAGTAAAATCATTATGTTTTGTCTCAAAACGACGTCGTAATTTGGAAGGTTTTATACTCCCATTGGACAAGATCTCCAAGCAAATAATACACTGTGGTTTCGGTTCGTCTTCAGTCTCAGCAAATGTGAACCCTAATTATAAATATTCAGTGTTATACTTTCTCACTTTAGTTACTACGGTACTTTTCGGCCATGCAATACGGCGATTTGAGTCTGAGCTACTAGGTTGATTAATACACTAAAAGAAATATATAAAATCCAATTAGCACAATACACATACACACGACGAGTGAATAAATTTAACAGTTTTTTTGATAAATAAATTCATGAGTTATTTACTTGAACTTCATTCATATCATTAACAGTATTATCTTCTTCAATGTCACTTATAGGCCTTTTAAATGAACCAGATTTTAACCACTGATACATTATGGTTATTCGTTTATGATTAACTTTCAAAATATAATATATAAAAACAGATACATTGCATTAATAGCTAACCAGTAATGACAAAGGCTAAACTGACTAATGTTGAAAATTATATTATAATTTACGTCCACAATATATTTTATCGGGTAATAAGAAGGAAATAATCAGTGTAACTCCACTTGGAGCATAATGTGAATAATATATATATAATACATTAATTGTCGACCTTTTTCGCGATATTTGAGTTACAATAGTGATTGGGCAAAATATCTGGAATTTCATACCACTACGTGTTTAATAATTCCACTAAAATAAAATGAAGATATCACTTCAGTACTACATAACCACGGACCCCCTAACATCACACACGCGGACCCCTGGGAGTCCGGTGACCACCAATTGGGAACCACTGATATAATATATTATTATATATTATATAATTCATTAAATTTTTCAATGATAAAAAAGAGATAGTATTCTTGAATACTATATTTAATGCTTTTAACCAAAATAACATTGGATCATGTGATATTTCTAATTGGCCATATATACTATTATTGTAGTATTATATACCTAAATGTATAGAATTTATATATGATAATGCTTTTATTAAATTTGGAGCTACCTTTATAACATTTGAAATTAAAAACGTTTATCGATTATTATTACGATTAATTGATAAAAAAAAAAAAAATCATAGAAATATAATACAAATATAATATTTTTAATATTCAAGAATACAAAAATTGCTTAAAGTAAATTAAAATATTTTCTGGCAAGAAATTAATATATCTTCAAAGTTTATTTTTAATATGCCGAAAATTATTTTACATAAACTTTGACAAAAATTGAAGTTTATAATACTAAAATATATCCACATAAAACTATAAAAGACGTATTGTTTAACCCACGTTATTTTTGAAGATATTGTGTCAGAAAATATTAAAAATTATTTTTTTAAAACTTATCTTGGTTATCCACTAGGTTATTATTATTGAAATATTCATGTATATAATTATTTTACTTTTAATTTCATATAACAGTTTCGAATTAAAATTTGAATTTCAAATTTAAGCATAAAATATTTACTCTATATACTAGACATATGTCTCTGAGAAACTTTATGCTTGAACTATACTCGACGCATTAAATTCAATAATTTAAAATACAAAATATCTATTAATGAAACGCATTAATCGTGAAATGACTTATTCGCTTCATTTGCATAATATATAATATGTACATATTATTATTACAATTTATTATACAAAACTGGTACAGTTTCAACTACAATTATTTTATATAAAAAACAAATAGACAAATTAAAATCAATTAGCGATCTAGATGATATTTTAAAATATCCGATTTTTTAATTTATCCAATAATTATTGTTCTTGGCTTATATCCGATTTCTACAGAACTTTTATTTAATAATAACAAAATACGATGACTAATAATAAACATCCTATATTAAATCATTTTATATTACAACATATTTTAATCTAAACAACACTATTGTCATCTAAATACTTTTCTCGTTTGTACTAAGTATATAGTAAAATGAAATTTTTATATTCGAAATATTGACATTTGATAGGCTTAATATACAACTAACATTATCTGAATTCATTTCAAAAACAAAATTAAAACTATTTTTTGTATAATTAAATTTTATTATTATTATTAGTATTTATATATTATACGAGTATATATATATATATATATATATATATTTATTATTATATATATTATTTTTTATTTATTTTTTTATTATTTTAATATTAAGTTAAGTGTTGAAAAAACTCAATTATATGACATTTCTTCAAAACCCAAAACATTTAATAATATTTTGAACACTTCTATATGCAAATACAAGTATAATTGATAAAAAATTTTCAAAATATAAATTCCTAATGAATTCATTTTTCGTATTCAATTCTCACTAAAGATTAGTCACATTGATATATCCATGGATATTATCAACATATTACAAAATACTAATAATAAAATAGTAATTGATGTATATTATGTTAGTTGGTGAATTTCAAAAATAATATAATGAAAACTATAAATGGGTTTCTAGAAAATAGAAGACATATATTAGTACGATAAAACTTTATTGTCTTAACTATATGCTACAGAGTCCTTCCAATATAAAACCACATGCGAATTACTCAGAGTATTTTTACAAGCGCGTGTATAAAAATGAAAAACTGTTTCGGCCCTTTATGGTATAATAGTTCTCTGACAATAGTTATTATTATCTATTCATCGAATTTAAAAATAGCAATAGGACAGTCTTAAGTCTTTTATTCAATGTTTATATCTCCGGTAAGGCAGTAAGTTCGAAGTTATTCGAAACACATTTTTTCGTATTCACACCAAATTTATTGTCCATTGCTCTAAATCACTATAAATATTAAGTCTTTGGTGATAGTATTATTATTATTTTAATGTCTCTAAAATATTTTTTTTAAAAACTTCAGGATATAGTACATAGTTAGAGTCTTGTAAATTTAGAAATTTTGCACAAACTTGCATCCTAGAACAACACCTAAACTATGTTACCTTTTTAAAAGATATTTTGTCTTTAACCTCAATTGGATTTTACAAAATATTGTCAGCAAATTTCTCAATGTGACCATAGTCAATAAGGATGAGGATAATGAGGTTGCCTCGGCTGAACTCAATTACGAAGAAATGAGAATGAAAATTGGATTGCAAATGCTAGACCCGAAAGCAGTTAGCCTATACAAATTGATTATAAAAATGTGATCCTGCAGTTAAAATTTTAGAAAAAGCTTTTAAAAGAAGCTATTAAAGAGGTTAACGAAAATTTTTAAAAGAAAATGAAAATTACATTCGACATCATTACTATTTTATACTTATACACCGTTTTTAAAGCGCTATTATTGTAATATTACTGAGGAGTAAAAATTATCTTTACCTAACCATTATATGTTACTTGGTACCTATACAATTATTTGGTAAAATTAGTTTAAATCATGAAATTACATAATCAATTTTACAACATTTTAATTTAACTAAATGTGTTTCATATTAACGTTTTTGATTAGAATATACTTGTATACACCAGTAATTTATTTCAAGTCAAAATTAGTTTTGTATTATTATTATATTAAATTTGAAAATTATGATAAATCATCACATTTTAAAACTAATTTTGCAAAACTTGAATTTCCAAAAAATTGAATTTTCTCGGGATTTTATTTTCCATTTTTTTTCTTGTTTTTTAAAATTACTGAAGTGAAAATTGAAAATCGACCTCCATTACTATATGAAGTACCGTTCGTGATCGATTTTAAAACAATTGCAAGTGGGGCTATATTAAATTTTTTAAGGGGTTTTTTTTTTATTATACGAAAAGTTGTACGTTTTTTAATATACTAAAAATGAGTTTTCGTCGTTAAAGTAAAAACCGTATTACCTACTTGTTAAGTTCGAACTTGTTGAGTATAAGCTGTTAGATCATTTTAAACATTGGTCTAATTTAAACTTTTCAGAATTAAGATTAATAAAAATATGCACATAAATATAACACCGTATATTTACCACACGTAAGCTTTTATCAAATGTTAATAATTCTGTCTTAGAATCATTACAAAGTCATGCATTTTTAATACTTTTGAAATTTGACTTATTCATCATAAAAGGAACAAGTTTATATCGGACGTTACGGTTTCCATTTTTCATTTAGTTATTATCTATAACTTATTTAAATTCAACTGAATAATACAAAAAATTACACGTTTACACTGAGATTTTACAGTGAAAACAGACAATTTAAAATTTAAATTCGGAGATGTTAACACTGAAAAATATGTCAATAATACAAAGAAAAAAACCGACTTGAAAATTCTATTAATTATTTGAGAGTTATTAATTGAGCTGTCGGGGTTTTTTTCCACTATTTCGTAATAAATGTTTTATGTAAATAAATTGCCAATATTTTACACCTCACAAAGGACTTGTGATCGTGGCTTTTTAACGTAAGAATGTCTAAAAATTTGTCTACAACTCTACAATATTAAATTACTTATCAGTAGTTATGACTACAATTCAAATTCAAAACTGAACTCTAATCTAATGATTTTTCATTGAAAATAATGATTTTTTTAAATAGAACCCGAACTCATTGCGAACGTAGATAATTAGGGGATATTACTTTCAGTATTAAATCACGTTGTTGTTTTAAATTTTGAAGCAACGATGAGAAGATAAAAATATTGTATTAAATAAAGTAATTCAGAGTAGATCAAAATACTTACTAATGAATAAATTTCACTATACTAAAAACTATATATAATATAATATATTAGTATGCCTATATAAAACAATACTTATTAGTTACTAATAGCGATATTATTTTTATGGCTATTAAGTATATAGTCACTAAATGTTTTTTTTTGTAATTTCGAAAATGGTCAATTTTAAAAATAATTATAAGTAACATATACCTAATATGCTTCTAATAATTAAAAGTATATTGCTGTTATATAATGAACTACATTGAACGTTACATTCTATACATATGATAATCATTAAATAGTATTAAAATAAACTTATAATTTGTATAAAAGTTAAATAATTAGCTATTCTTTTTATTTTACAACAAAATTATTGATAATAACGCTTTAGCAAAGTACACGAAAATACCTTAGTGGCATTGAAAATGCAAGGATTTTGTATAATTTTTGGAAATCCAACCTCGTCCTTGTTTCCGGCCGACTAAATACAATGTGCGTGAAATATTCGAAAAATAATAGGTTCAAATTCCCGTATAATTATTTCAAGTTTTTAAAAGTAGAATTGTCATATAGACACATACCTAGTAATAAAAATAATATCCTACATTATAATTTATTCTGCGTAATGTATAGCTTTCAATCTCCAAAATATAAAAAACAATATTGTTAATAAAATAATAATTTAAAACATCATAATATCACAAGTTTAAGTCGAAGATGTCACAGTCTGGTTTTCAAGAGCCGATAATTAAGAAAAAAAATATTCTAAGAATTTTAAAAAGTGGTTGTATATATATTTCAAAAGCATAATTTTGTTTAAATTATAATAATAATTAGTACCATGCTTTGTTATTATGTAATTATGGCATAAGTTTAAAAAACGTTTTTATCCCAAAAAAACAAAAAATACTTTTTGACTGATTTGAGTTTCGAAGCATCGATTGTAAAATGTGTACAGAGATGATCTCATATCGTGGCAGTACAAATCACTAAATACTCAGCTTTACCTGCAGATACCTACAAAAACATTTTTTTTACCTAATTATTTCAATTATTGTAACTATTTTAATAATTCATTTTTTTACAAACTCTAACGAGATATTGTCTGCTAAATACTGTTTTCTATTAATTATTTTATAATAGTTTTTTTAACTCTAAAATAAATGTTCATGGCTTGTCGTAGATTTATCGTGAAAAAATGTTTAGTTTTTACCACTAAAAATCAATGCTCTAAATTTATGTTATTCAAAAATATAACTAATGCCTACAATGTATTAATTCATACATCACTACACTTACTACTTCCATACATTTACTAAAGATTATTAATCCTTACAAAGTGAAGATATTTACACAAATTACAATAGATAATGTTACAATATTACAATATGAACGGTTACAGAAGTGAATGAAAACAAGTGCGTACATGAAAAAATGAATAAAAATATCGATCGAAAAAAATTGTGAGTATTAAACATCGTGTTTAGTACCTAGTCAAAAAATGATCAAATGATGATTGTTTTTTTCTTTTTGAATGCCTATAAAATTTTATTTCAGCACGTGTATTTTAAAAACAAGACCATTATTGTTTTTTTTTACGTTGATACAAATGGTAGCCGCATTCGAGTTCTGTCCTAAACATAAAAATTGCAATAAAAAATATACCAATTTCGTCCAGTATTAAAATATACATAGGTAGGTACATTTTCGCCCTAAATTTTAAAAAACAGTAAGTACAGTATACCAATTTATTCATCCTTCGTCGTTTGATAATATGAAAATTAAAAATACTATTGTACACTTATAAATTAGGTACCTATATGGTTGTAATTTATCACTTATATGTTATTATAATATATTTTTTAAAAATCAGTCATAAAAATATAATAAAATATTAAATTTATAATATTATAAAAAAAAGTTCATAATATCATTCTAAATTTAGATTTATTAAAACTATAAATATACGCAAATTTAATACATAAAATGTAATATACATTATTTTATGGACTTTTTTATTTAAAACTAAAATTTTAAACTACAATTTTGTAATACATTGTAATTTTTATATTTTTGTATGAAAGAGTAAACCATTTAATTATTATAACCTAAAACTTTGTAATTTTCATATTTCATATCGAACATTTTACGGATGGTATTCAAAAAAGTAATAATGCCGTAACCTGGTTCAGTTATAGAAGGTTCAAGCTATCTCCCTAAGAATTATTTTAAAAATATTTATCGTTATGATAGATACTTTATTGTGGATGTTACACTACTACTATTTGAAGAGATATCCCCAAGGGGAAAACTGGTACCTCCCACTCAAATAATAATATCAACATTTTAATTTAAGTTGGGATCCAAATTCCTTCATGAAATTTATCCAAAAACTAATGTCATTATAACTATAAACAAAACTAAATATTGTTTGTAAAGTAAAATAAATAAATTTAAGGCCTCATACTGATATCAATTTTTGATTTCAATATTTCAGCCAATTAGTGATATAGGTAAAGATATTACAATGTTTAAGATTTGATATTTCTTAAGAAGATGCTACACACGTTCAAAATACAGCGGAAAATATCATCACGCACTTCCAATAGTACATATTGTATAATTATTATCGTAGGTTAACGGTTTTGGTATCAACAAAAAGATGAGAACTTAAACTATGGTTGTACGTCAGTTTTTTTTAACTTTTATTTGAAATTGTAGTTTATATACATTTTTTTATGTTTTTTTAACATGATAGAATTAATTAATCACAAAACGCGATTATAGTTTATGTTTTCGGCTTTCTATTAGTACCAAAATCGTTTACTTACCATAATTGTACAATATGTAGATACTATTAGAACTGCGAAAACACTAATTATAAGGTTTTTATTTAACAAATATCGTGATTACACAATAATAAAGAGTAGTACTCACACGGGAATATTTTTAAAGTACTTTTAAAATACTCTTTAATTGTTGGATTTTAATTTTTCTTACAATTTCATAAAAATTTTCTGTATAAATCCCCATAAATAATGAATGTATTACATCCTCTTATCATGTAATTTTTGTAGGTATAAGAATGTATGATAGATATATTTTACCGCTTATAATCATCCTTTATAAAAAATAATGCCTATAAAGCGCGAATACAATATACCTACTTTGTATTTCCTTTTCGTTGTATTCAATAGCTTAAGTAAACCGACTAGTGAATAATTTGGATTTTGTATTATAAAATTATTTTATGTTATAATGTTGAAATTATACACACTATAACAAGTCAATATAAAGTTTGAATTTAAACAAAAATATTGAAAGGAAAGTGATTTTCACAATCGACTCTCTTTGAAAACTCTTGGTCGCACAACTGGGTACAGGTATTCATCCGTCTATTCATTCATCCATCATAGTTAAAGGTGATCTAATTGAAAACCACGTGGTCGACAGTCAGAAATGATTGAATTAGTATGGAATAGTATGATACTTTAATCATTATATAATCGTGAAATCATGAGTTTTAATCGGTTTTATAACACTATATAATTTAATAAGTTTAAAAATAGTTCAAAATTAGTACATTATGATAAATAAAAATGTTCTTTATACTTGTCAATGACAAACCTAACTACAAAAACTGTATTATAAGATGAAAAATATGGATACCATGTGCCAAAAAAAAAAACAAATGAAAAAAATCTGAAAGAAAATTGGCAATCGTCTGTCGACAACTAAAAAATATCGAGGAAAATGTATCTTAAAGGTTTAAATACCTACATTAAATTATCTACGTAGAAATTTAATAGGATATAATATGTCTATTTCAAATTATCTACTTTATGTTTTTCGACCATTATTCACAGGACATTTCCATAAAACCATTTCGACTATATGATATATTTCGAGATCACTTGACTTTCGACGGATTATGCCCATCACTGGCATCCATCATAAAGTGCGTCCATCTATCGCTATATATTATACGTCTAACAATCTATTCGATTATCTAGCGAAATATTTCGGTGGAATAACAAATGTTGCGTGCGACATAAAAACAGGCCAAGATCGAGAAACTTTGGACGAATTCCGACGGGAACACTGGCACTGTGATGGGATGTATGAGAAATTGATGTAAACGACAATGACGGTCGTCTTGAGATGTGTCGTCGACGAAATGTCGTTTTCCATTTAGATTGTCGTCGTCGGCATCGGCGGTAATGGTGACGACGGTGATGGGTGCGGATATAAGGGGGTAGTGTTGACGGCGGCGATGACGGCACGACGGTGGGGTGCGGAACTGAGGGTGATGAGATTTCGGCTATGAAATATACGTTGTATATATATACCTTTTACACGGTATACGAGTATATATTATATATATATATATATATATATATATACATAGAGACACTGTTAACAAATGCGAGATGGATGGAGGGAAACCACGTTATCACAACCGACTTGCCGAAAAACCGGGTAGGTGCGTCCCAGACGTTATAGCGCACGCATAATGAGCTAAAAAATAAATTAAAAAATTTTAAAAATTGTCTTCTCGTCGTCGCCCTTTGTCGGTGGCGCGCGCGAGAAGAACAACACATCGGGGTCAGTCGGTGGGGCCCCCAACCCGTCACCCTTCACGTTCATACCACAGTGGCTAAGCGGGGTGTACACACTATACCGGTGATGGTACAGGAGCAGCGAGTGTGGATGCTGTGCGCGAGAGCGGGCGTGGTGCGTCGTCCTAATACCGCCGCGCCACCGCCGACACCACCGCCACCGGTGCAAAAGGTCGGCGGGTCCCCGCCGGCCGTCGAATGGCGGCGGTGGTGGGCCGGGAACGGGCGGGACGCCAGTGTGCGCGCGTGAGGAACGGGAAGAGTTGTGTTGGCCGGATTGGGAGGGGGAGGGCGGTAGAGGAGGGCTGCTCGGAATTATCGAACAGCGGCCCCGAAACCTTTATGACGGGGGCGAAACGCGCGTCTCCGCGCACTCCGCAGCCTCAACACGCGCCTGGGCCCACCGCAGAGCGCGAACGAGAGAGCGCGCTGATGACGGACGTGCGGCGGAGCGACCGTGGACGGCCGGTGGAAGAATATACGGGAGAGCGCGGATCGCGCCGGGGCGATGACGAAGGGACCGAGCGTCCCGCCGACCGGAGTGGAGGTGAGGTAGAGCGTGTGCTGCTCGCCGCTCCCTCAGCGTCCACCGCCGCCGCCGCCGCCGCCGCGCGTGGTGTTGATAATAAACGAATACGCAGTCTGGCCGTGCGGTGCGCGACACACAGACGCCCGCGTACCATCGCCGCCGCTGTTGTCGTCGTCGCCGTGGACGAGACACCGCGCCGGGACGCGGATTAGATATCACCGCTGTTCGTTCGAAAATAGATACCGCGTGTTATCGCAATTATACGTCGGGCACGTCATCGGGTGCCCATAGTAAATCGCATATCACCGCCGAGACTTTTGCCGGCGTTATCCACCCGCCGCCGTGCGTTGTTGTTTTTTCTTTTTTTCGGTGATATTACACAGTGCGCGGGCGACATGTCCGACCCGCCGGGCGCCGCCGTCGCCACCGTTCAGGATCCAAGCACTGACGCCGTGCCGCAGTCGGCGACGCCGGTACAGCAACCGCAGCAGCAGCAACTCGACAATGTGTCCCGGTCGTCACCGGCCAGACAACACCAGAACGGCGGTTCGCCGGCCGCAATGGCTGCGGCCGCGGCCGCTACCGCCACCGCGTCGCCGGACACGCCGCGAAAGAGAGGTACGGCGTGATTGGGTCGGGTTAGGGTTACATTGTGCAGCCCGTCCCGGGCAGTTGTGTTTGTCCGACGGCCGGTAATCAACGGTTTTATGGTTATCCGGTTATGTAAACACAAGATGAAAGGAGACTTTTGTTTATATTGTGGTCCGCAGACGTGTATACGATATTTCGCGGATTGTCACCAACTTTCGGCGTAATAAACTGACGGCTACAACATGATTCCGTACTTTTTGGGTATATCATCACGATTCCGCACGATTTAAAATGCAACGTTGCCATACTTATCAATATATTTACACTCGTTATGTGTTATACACACGTATCGGATAGCTTGTAATTATGTGTAATAAGGATGCATGTTGATTTAATCCTAACGGTACAATGTAAATTTATCAGAAAAACAAATCTTTTTGTATTTTTTACTAGATGAACAATTAAGTAAAACTTATCTAAGACCAAAAAAAAACAATATTATTAATCAATCTACAACGCATTTTCTAAAAATAGAACAATAGGTATACGATAAACGAATACAAATTAAAGATAACATAGATGACAACATAGCATTTCAAATTGTACGGAATCGTGTTGATATAGGTAGGTAATAATAATGACTTATTATTATGCGATTCCGTATATTATACGGAATCGTACTCCGTCGAAAACGAGACAAATGAGTTGATAAAAATAATATAAACAATAAATTAATATAAAATATTATATAATGCATAACAAAGAAATAAAATCAAAAGTATTGGTAGGTATATTGCTATAAATGGTTTTAGGATAGGTATATTTTATATTTCAATTTTTAAAATTTATTTTTAGAAAAAAATTATATTCAAATAATATGTAATATTAATAATAATGTAATAAATATTTAAAACCAATAATAATACACCGATTAATAGTAAGTGGAACATACTGGTTATGGAATTATTGGATTTGAAAGCAAAGGTAAATCATTTCTTTCGACGAAGCGATTCTGAGTGAAGCTTGATGTAATATTATTTTCCGATTTATAACAATTTTACCGTTATTTTCGATTGTGTTCTTTTATACTTAAGAAAGTTACTGCGAAAATTTAAAATTGATCTTTATAAAATACCAACTACAATAAATTTATAATCCAAAAATGTATATACATATTAACATATGCATAATAAAATTTAATCAAATTTCAAAATTTTATAAAAATTACTAAAAAATGGTAATAAAGTTTAAAAATTGTATCACGTAAACATGATGCTATAGTATATATTTAGTGTAACTGTTTAATTTCTTAAACTATATTATTCCAATTTATATCAATATTTGGTAGTTATCAATAATTTTTCTTTATGTCAAGGAAAACTACTAAGAAAATCAAAAAACTACATCATTAAAGTAAAAAATAAAATGCATTTCGTACTTAATTATCCGAAAACTTTTACTCAATCCTTTCTACCCAAAATTAAGTGTTTACATGCAAACAAATATAAAAAATAAAATGAACACTTCATTGTAAAATCAATATATTCCTCGTCACACTCAGAATCTAAAAACCCTATATTTATAATAATCTCATTTCATTTTTTCTGTACTAATAAAATATAAATTATTTTATCCGCTAGTATAAACTCATAATTTATATTTATTTTATAATAATTTTAGATGGGAGGAATTTATTTATTTTTCTTGAGGAACTGTAGCCAGGGCCAGGGTTAATCCACGAATGATTGTTGAAATAATTAATATGACATCGTTATGCCGTTACGTCACGTTCGTCTCTATATAGTACACTACATAATATATATTTATATAATATTGCATCGATTGATTCTCTCTGGTCGTCGTTCTAGTCGCCCATCGACGTCGGTGATGCTTCCGATATTTCTTCTTTTGCTTCACGACATAATAAATATAGCACCCGGATGTTGATGCACTAAAATAAAACTTACAAATGCATCGTTAAAAAATGCATTTATAATATTATATCCACACAAAATGTACTAAAATTGTAATTTGTGATATCTAATAAAGCAGTGGCAATCTATTTAATTTTAGTCTATATTTTTTTTTATCAAATTACCTATACAATATATTATAGATACAAATATCAGATAACAACAAAAAATATATCTTCTTCTTCTCCTTCGCCTTCTCTCCCAACTATTTGGGGTCGGCCAAAAAAAAATATATAATATATAAAAAGTTTTTTTTTCTCAATTAATGGAAAATAATATTAAATGACGTTATATTACGAAAAAAAAATACCTATATAGTACTTAATAATATATAAATACATTAAAAATAAAAAAATATTATTTAAACTAATTTTTGTATGGAACCGCAAGGTCTAAGGCATTAAAAAAATATTATTTCGTACAGCATGATTTGATTTAAACAATGAGAACAATTTGATATTCTATTTTTGTAAATAATTAATTAAGACTATCAAGATACAGGTTTTAATCTAATTATAAAATGTATAGGTTTGTTAATACGGAAAACTAATAAATCAAAAAAAATTTTCAAAATTTAAAATTTTTTTTATTGTTTGAATTTCAATAGATTAGTAATTTTTTATAAATCTGGTAATAATATAATATAATAATAATTTACAAATATACACAATCAAACTAAAGGACTTTTAAATTGTGTATATAAAAGAATCAATGGATTAAGCGTCAAGTATGATTTTTCGATCGGAAACCAGAGGTAGCAAAATATTAGTATGTTTTGATATAAAACTTCGATAAATTTTAATTTACAAAAACCAAATCCATACTAATTTATTCAATAATGTAAGATTTTTCAAAAAATTGTATTACTTAGTTTGTGTGTCCGACCAACAGTCAAAGGGATAGAGAAAAAATTATAAAAATACTGCACAGATTTGGGCCAACCGAAAAATCATTTGGTCGATTAAAAATGAAAATTTTACTCGTGCTTTTAAGTTTTAAGAAATATATGTATTTAGATATTCCAAGAATATTACAATTTAATTGTTTTCTATTAAATTAATTTTGAATTTCCACTTTTAGAAAAACTTATTTTCGAATGTATTGTCAAATTGTTCAATATGAGAATGTAAAATATTACAGATCGAATATAAAAAATGATTCCAAAAACAATTTTAAAATATTATGGACTCTTCTGTTTTATAAGTTATAGAGAGTGTTATTAACTTTACAGCGATTAAAACAATTAATGTATACGAAAATATTATATAATATATTTATATACTGCACGTTTTAAAATCAAATTTAAACCGTGTTTTACTATCGTGTTATAATGTCGTTTTTAAACAAAATGAATTTTTCGTTTACTTTATAGAAAATACATAAAATAAAATTCTTAAAAAAAAAAAAAAAAATAATTACAAAATATTTTTAAATTGTTAATCGTTAAAAATACAACTACCTTAATACCTATAATTACCTAACCGCCCTATGTGAATGACTATATAGCGGGATATTATACATCGAATTTAATACGTATAATACACATTAAGTACATATAATTAAAATGATTTTGAAACGTACATTTGTACGACTAGGTGGTACTTTTAATTGGTTATTAAACGCAAACTTGACGTTTACAAAATAGTATGTAAATATTTCGTGCACAATATCATAAAGAAAATAACACATACGTTTAAATACCTAAAAAATCAAAATATAAAACTATTTACAGATAATAGAATATATTGTTCTAGTAACATTTTAAAGACACTTTTGGTTCGGATAATATCCCAAAACATTGTATTTGAACCTTATATCAATCATTGATAATGCTAAAAAACTTAGAGCTAAGAGATTTTTCGACGTTTTCAAAAGACATGTTTTTGATAATTTTATTTTAGAAAATTTAATAAATATTTTTGAGAGAATAATGGCGTTTAACTTCCTCGAAAACTATCGTATGCATCTCATCTATATAGAGATTGACATATTATGGAATAGAGTAGAAATTCAATTTTCTACTTTTAAAATGGTTTTATCAATATGACTGTTTGCCCATTTTGTATAGAGACATATTTTTGTTTTATATATATAAAATATATTTTAAAATATTAAAAAGCGGAATACCGCTTAGGTCCTTTTGCTATTCCACCATCAATATTTCTTTTTGGATATTGTTTAAGAACATAATGTATTTTGTGTTGTCAACCGTTGAATAAACATACGAGTATATTGAAACCGTATACATTTCGAATATTATTGAATCGGTTATTCGTCTATAGTTCGATCATTTGAACTCAATCAAGTATGTACACAACTTTTGTCTAAAATATAAGTATATAGTCCGCACTGTATTGATCAATCATTACATAGAAAAAAAACCAATTTTGAGCAATGTTCAGTTTATCCGAAAATATAGCTGGGTCCGGAAAACATGAACAAATACACCTATGCTTATTTTTCACAAAAATACTGTGGAAGAAATTCGAAACCTTGCATCTCTAAAGTACGCCAATCTATAAAGGTACGACATAAAACTTTATGCGTGTGTTTACTGACCCATAGTGATTATCTAAAATATCACTGCGTCACTGAAATACAAACGGTTGTTTCCAGGCTTCATTCGAAATCTATACAGTTTACGAGTATAATTTACGAATCAGCATTATAATATTTACTCGATTGTAAAATAAATATACTTTTAATTAATTTATGTACGCAATATCTATCACAAATTAGGTACCTTGGCAATTACAACTAACAATTCAATCGACCAAATTACTAACATCATAAACATTTTGTTCAAATGGGTGTTCATAATTTATTTTATTATCTATCGTCATACAAAGTAAAGAACTTAATAAAACCATTTTCCCTTATGTATATAATTTACTGTTGGAAGTATAAAATAATTCTTGTTTTAACAAAATATATATATATCAAAATGTATACTTTTTTTTTTATTATTATGTGGATATAATAATTACAATTAAATTCACGGTTCACTGTTAAATTGATAAAATATTAAATAACATTACCTATGTTTTTAATTTATTTATCTAATAATATTTATATTATTGTCATAAAATATTGCCGATTTAACAAATAGTAGATTTATTAACTGGTAATAAATCTAACTTGTCATATTCAAAAATAATAGAAAATGTGAAAATCTTTTGATTTGACATCATATCAATTATATATAATATATATAATTAATATATATATATATTAATATATATTATATATATATTAATTATATATAATTATATCATATCATATTATAAAAAAATTTTAGTAAATTTTGATATAATCTATCAACAAAGTAATTCAACAACTTTTGATCCAGCTAACTATAAACGAGATAAGGATTAAATTTAAAATTTACTGATTTTGTTTGCCCAAAAAAAATACTTAGTGCTTGTGTATACATTTTTTTTAAATATATTTATATTTATATATAACTAAAATATTATAATTTAAACGTTTCTGGCTAGATTTTTATTTTATTTTTCTTCTAAAATTTTATTTCAGAGAAATGTGACTTCAAAATTCAATTTTATGTTGTTTAATTTCAATATAGATTCTTCATTTTTTTATATAATAGTGTAAAATCACATGAATACTTCACACATTCAAACTTTTTAAATTTAATAAAATATGTTTAATTTTAAAGAATAATAAATAATGATACTTTTTAATAGAATAATTCACTGAGCACAAACCGCTCAAGTAGGTACCTACCTATAATATAATTAAATTTTAACAAAAACACTTATAAATACCAAAATATTTCTTTAATTTTCTGATTAAAATTAAAGTAAAAAGTCAAAGAAGTATACATATTCAACATAATAATATAATTTATTCAATAAAAATCTATAATCGGAAAATATGCATTACATTACACAATAATAAAAAATAAAATATTAGTGATCGATAGTCACATATAAACTACAAGCTAGTTAACGATATTTAAAAATCAAAATTATTTTTTTAAATTTATATTTATTGTATTTGTACAAAACAAAATTTTTCATTTGCATTTATTTCGTAGTTTATTATAAGTATATACCTATAATATATATATTTAACAAAAACGAAAAAGTACCTGGTACACTTTATGACTCTAAAATACCTACTTATATAATTATTTTTTGAAAAAAAAATATTTAATAGAGAAGTACACCTATTTGTTTTCAATTTCAGGAATTAAAATTCTGGTTTTAAATAAAATTGTAATTGTCATATCTATAATACAATCAATTTATAAATTATTACATATCTAATATGGAACTATATCTAATATATAAGCATATCTAATTAAGATAGGCCCAAAAATATAAATTACATTTTTAATTTAACAAAATGCTAAAATTGAAAACTTGAAATCTAATTTTTGATAAAATTATTCGGACCAAATATTCAACTGAACAATAGCTAATTTTCATATCCCTATTTGGTAATATATTTCGTTTCACTCAGTCAATTAATATATTTTAATAAATTAAACAAAAATTATCTTACATTCGTCGTTTAATGCTTAAATAGTAGATTATTTTAATATGTGTAAGTAGCTTTTAAAAAAAATTATAACTATAACGATTATCATCATGCAATTGAAATCATTAACAATCATATAATTATAGTTTTTTTGGAAACTCATACATCTATACAACTTAAAAATAAAAATAAAATAAAGTCATCCAAATACAGATACACAGATGGAGGTTAATGAATGGACCCTTTGATCCTCGGGCAGGATAGTGTATTATTATTATTTAAAATTTTTAAAATTTTTAAAAACAGATAAATAATTTAATTCGAAAAATATTTTAATTAAAATAAATAATATTATTTTTTTAAAAATAGGTAAGTATAACAACTTTTTTTGTTATTTACCCCGCATTTATAAAATATTTTTATTATAAATGTTGTTTCATTTAAGGAAACTACTGGGAAAATTGATAAATTACCTCTTTAAAGTACCATCTACAGACAATTGTCTACCTATTAAAAAAGCTCTTTATATAATTATTTACCTAGTTATATAATTTTTTGCAGTAATTTTAAGTATCATAACCGGTTCTTTCAATAATATTAGTATAGATATTAATTTTATAAAATTATAAAAGTTTTAAACGTACACCTATATAGCTACATACCTACTATACTCACAGAATAATTTAAATAAGAATGGACACTTATACGGGCATACAAAAGTGAGTCCAGTATTTTAAAATTCTAGCCTTTTAATAATTTTCAGATTTATGTTTCTATATTATGGAAACATTGTTCACCAAAAATTATGTAATTTGTTAGTTTATATATAACTCGATCACATTATCATTTCATTTCATCATGCAAACTCTGACAAATAATATTGTCACTATAATGTAATAAAATTGTTCTGAAAATCATTGCGAAATTATTGAAATACATTATCAATATGATTTTTGAACGGCCTTATAAACGCGTGTAATTTCTTATCAGTGTTCTTCCTGATTTAGTTTATCCTTACATCTGTGGCTAACTGTGAATTACCAACTTTTACCTTTTTATGTATATGTGTATTGAAAGTTTATAGAATAAAAGGTGACACGAAATATATATAAGACAAAAATGTTTATTTATTAACATGAAAAAAAGCCGCGATGATCGCCTTGAGCATGATGATCTATTACATCTAAGACATTACAAAATTATTATCATAAGTATCATAGATAAGGTTTATCACATAATAGAGATTTTTATTATAGTTTTTGAGTGCCACTTATCCTTATGTATCATGAGATCTTAAATTATTTACAAAAACATCATCGCAAAAAAGTGCCAAATTAATTGAATACCGTTTTAAAAAAATTACTGTAAACAATAATTCATTATTAACACTAAATAATATCTAAAAATTGTATAAAATTTTCTGAGTAAAATTCTATAGTATTAACGAATAAAATCATATTGACAAATACAATTTATGAAACAAATTATACATAACCTATACTGCTAAAATAAGGAAAACGTATTTACTGATTTTAAAACATTAATTACAAATATACTTAATAAAGTACGTCATATTATATTAAATGGTTTATGCATTGTTCATAAATAAAATATTACAAAATAAATGGTCAAAATAATTAGGTCAATATCGGTATAACAAAAGATAATTTAATAATACCCTATTATTATTTAAATAATCTAAAACCATATAATTCCTCATCAAGCGCAAATAAAATTATTTAATGTTCTAACCAAAATATTTAAATTTTTAATTGCACTAGTTTTAACACGATGTAGATAATATCTATATTTTAGCTAGGTAATAATATTTTATGTAAACTAAACAAAAATTGAGAAAGAAATCAATTATTTATAAAGTTCCTAAAAATGTATTACCTACTTCTTAGGATTAATAAATTCCAAATTAATAGTTACAGGTGAGTTAAGTACTTATTTATCTTATGTATTATATTAGCATAAGACATCGGCATAAGATATAGTAGAGAAAAAAAAAATAATAATAATAATTAAACAAATAAGTAACTAAAATAGACAATAAGTAGGAAACTAAAAACTAATAATTTGGTAACTATTAAGTTAAGTTGTCTCATAGGTGAATATCCAGATTTTCTAACCATTTAATCGCATTTTCTGCACCTCCGTGAACACCTGTCAATCTCCCGTCAAATTTTGTTAAAGGACAGGTCTCGACTATAATATGCCTCGTTGTTTTAATATTTCCACAACCACAAAGAGGTGACTCACTCATGCCCCATTTGTAGAGTAAGTGATTACATCTACCATCAGTAGTTCTTATTCTGCTCATTGTAGTCCATAATGAGCGAGGAAAGTCGTGTCTTCTAGAAGTTTCTGGGTCGGGTCTACAACCAGCTCTGCGTTTTTTACTTCAACATCCTTCCAGCGGCTTTTCCCTTGGTTCTCTGTGGTCACTTCTGTTCCAAGTTCAACTGGGCTTCTAAACTGAAGTATTTTTACTGGGTGTTGATAAATGTCCTCATATACTGGGAGGTTTGGATTTTGTTAATCCTATTAACTATCGTTACAAAATTACTAAATTAACGGGAAACGTATCTCGTTACTATCGTAATTTAAAAAATAAAAGTCCCTTTTTATAATATAACAAGCGTTTAGACATGGACAATTCAAAATACAAAATATAAAAATGAATATTGCTCTATACTCATGAGGCCATACTATACTTATGAAGATTATTGATAAGAAGACCAAACTCCAATTCGTCGTTCGAGCATGAACAAAACAATTATACATTGCCTGATCAAGGGCGGATACAGAGGGAATGGACTAATTGCCCGTTGTTCAGAAAAGCAGTATTTAAAAAAAAATTTAAATATTCAACCTTTTTTTTTATTTATTGCTAATAAATTTTTCAACCCCCGTCCAGGACCTTTGTATCCACTTTTGTGCCTGATACATGATATATGCTATCAGTTGATAAAGTTTATTGAGGTTATGCATCGTTTCACGTGTGTTTCTGCCGGTCTTCAGTTCTTTTTTAATTTAATTATTATTCCAAGATAATTCTGATTAAATACATATGCGTAATATTAGGTAGGTATATAGATCTAATTTATCCGAAGTGTAAATCGATTTCGGATTAATGGATTTAATCGAACAGTATATTTTGCATGGTTCAGTCAACACAATTATTATTATTTCTTCTTCGGTTTTTCAAAGGCCATTGAGGCCCATTACCCCAACACAAATTAGCTTCCACCTGTCTCTATCCTGTGCTACTGCTTCCATATCTTGTATTTCAATTTCTTCTAAAGTATTTTTTACTTTGTCTATCCATCTTTGTTTTGGTCTGCCTAGTGGTCTTTTCCCAAGAAGTTTCCATTGTAATACCGCTTTCATTAGGCTATTTGACCTCCATACATGGCCAGCCTATGCGATTCTTCTATATTTTAATACTGCTACTAAGTCCGGTTCTTTATATAGCTGTTATAATTCTATGTTGCTTCTACTTTCATATTGTTGTGTAATATTATTTCTTTTTGGCCCATATATTCTTCTTAATATTCGTCTTTCAAAGATTGATATTATGTCTTCAGCTCCTTTGGTCGTTGGCAGTGGCGCGTCATTTCAGGTTTTACTAGGTGGGGGCAAAATTTTGACCGGCCTCTTTACAAATAATAAATATTTAAAAACGTAAATAAGCAAAAAAAAAAAAGGGTCTTCGTATTCTTCGCAATGTATACCCTTGCCGGTCCCCCTTAAAATTGTTGATAGACTTTAAAAATCAATCGGAAAAAATTAGTAGGCCCACATAAACCTTAGGGTGGGGCAAATGTTCCATCCTGCCCCCCCCCCAAATGACGCCACTGGTCGTTGGCCATGTTCCACAAGTATATAAAAAAACTGGTCTGATAATTACTTTGTATAGTATATTTTTCGATTTGATCGATATTTATTTTGATTTAAATATGCTCGTTAACCCATAATAGCATTTATTCGCTGCCGTAGTTCTTATATTAATTTCTTCGTGATTATTATTTTTTCTATTTATTGTAACATCCAGATATTTAAAACTATGTACCCTTTCAAACTTAAATTCTCAACTTCTATATGTTCTCCATGATTTTCTCGTCTTGATATCACCATATATTTAGTCTTTAACTCGTTGATTTGTAATCCGATGTGTTTAATATTTTTTATTAGCTCCTTCGTGCCCATTATTACTTCTTGTTTATTTGATCCTAATATGATAATATTAAAATTCCGCATTGTCTTATGTTATCTTCCAAGTTTAACCGATCATACTTGCTCTTCGTTTTATTTACTACCGTTTCTAGTACTATATTAAAGAGTACTGGAGATAATGCATCTCCCTGTCGGAGTCCAATCTTAACTTCAAATTCATCTGACATATGTTTGTTGAATTTAATTTTACATCTCGTTTTTCCATGCATAGTTTGATCATTTTCACTGTTTTGGACGGTATTCCAGTTGTTATGAGTTCATTCCATAGCACTTCTATATTGACTGAGTCATATGCTTGTTTATAGTCAACAAACAATAAATGTAAGTCTCTGTCGAATTAATAATGTTTTTAATAATTGTTTAACCGTGAAAATGTGGTCTATGGTGGATTTCCTCTCATAAAACCACACTGGTAGTCTCCAATAATGTCTTTTGTATAATGCGTAATCCTGTTTAATATGATACCTTTATACATTGTGTTCAACAGTTATATACCTCGGTAGTTTTGATAGCTTGAAACATCTCCCTTTTTATAGATTGGGCAGATTATTGCTAATTGCCATTCTTTTGGTATTTCTTCTGTATTCCATATTTCTCTAATTAATTTACCTATTTCATTTATCTATTCTTTTCCGCCGTACTTAAAAAGTTCCGCAGCTTCGCCCGGTGATTTGTTGTTTTTCAATCAATTTATCACTGTACTAATTTCTTTGTCTGTCGGGTCCATGTCTTCGGGTTACTCTATTTGTGGATGGAATTGTCGTGTGTGCGGGTTAAGTAATTCATTGAAGTAATTCTCAAATTGTTTTGCAATTTCTTCTCCATCTGTTACAAGTGTTCCGTTTTCATCTCTCATTATTTCTGTTCTGGGGATATATCCCATTTTTTTGTTCTTTTGTTTATTTGAAGATGAGCTTTGGGTTTGTACTATTTTTTTTTTCGATTTGTTCTATTCTTTCCTTTTCCCATAACCGTTTTTCTTTTCTTATTTTGAGTTTAGCTTTTCTAAGTTTCTGTGCAAATTTATTATTGTTTTCTGTGTTTGGGTTTGTAAGCATCAATCACCTTGCTTTATCTCTATCTTCGATAGCTCTCTAACATTTATCGTTAAACCATTTATGTTTTTTTACTCTTTTCTTTTTTCCTAGGTGTTAGGATTTAAGATTATTATTATTATTATTATGTAGATACCTAGTCGATAGATATTCGCATAATGAATACAAAATACCATTACTATTTGGACGTTAATATTGTAGTTTTCAACAAAGAAGGTACGTGCAGAGTGTAACTTTCGGTTGAAACGCGGTAGTTCGTCGATAGATAAACGTCGAATATATTACGTCGGTGCACGCCTCCGCACAATCGTCATTATTTTCCAACGCTCGCCGCAATCAAACGCGACGAAAAATTTTCCGCCAAACTCTTCGTGATGAATGTCTTATCGTGCGTTTTACACACGAACAGAGCCAACGTCATTGGAATTGGCAAAGTATATTCATAATTCATATAATACGTATAAACATTATTAAGTACCGACCAATGCTTATAAGGACTGGATTGTTTTGAATTTTCTCATTTTAAATATATATATATATATATATATATGGTATTTTAAAGCAATGTGAATGAGATAAAATTGCCAAACCACCCCTGCACGCAACACACACATACCGTCATTTTTGGTCGGTTCGGCGGTGGCAGAATGAAGGATTTTACTGGGCCCCTGCCAACGTATAGGCCGGTGGTGGCCGGGGAAAACAACAGCGTGCTTAACGGCCAGAAAAAGGCAAGGACCGCGGGTATAGTCGCTGGTTGCAGTGTATATGTATTATGAGCGCTTTGGAAGCAAATTGAAAGCGAAATCTGCAGTAAACTGACAAATGCGGGCACTGGTCCAAAAAAACCTTTCCTGCGATCCCCCTCAGAAAAAAAAAGAAAAAAAAAAAAGGTGTAACTAGGGAATTTATCTCGTTTTTGCCACGCGAAATGTAAATTACGTTTTAACCGTACTCACCCCCTTCACCCCCAACTATCGCCGGGGATTACCTAAGTGCCAGCGATTAACATAACCACAGAATCATAACAAACGACAACAACGAAAAATGTACCGAAGCAACATAAATGTGTTTTTTTTTTTTTTCATTTATCGCGGACATTCGTACTAAACGTTTGTGTACACGCGAAAATTCAACAATGATAAGCCAAATTATACCTAGTATGTACCTTCAGTATTTTTTTAACATTTATTATTCTATGAATATATATAATTTTTCGGATTGCATATGTTTGCCATACTACATTATCGTCCATTAATTATACACGATGACTTTGTACGAATTCACTAATGAATCGTAAAATGCATATTCGTTTTTATTCATCGAGCTTTTATTGGATTAGTGCTTCGTTAGTCATTCTTCCGTTTAATCTCTTAAAATAATACAAATTTTGTTACCGTTCATTTATGTTAATTGTACATTATACTAACAATGTATTCGTATAAAATAACGTGTATCGTTTTTACATAGTCGACATTATATAAGTTATTATAGTTTGATGGTATAGTTTTTTTTTTCAACTATTCTAAAGAGTAAAGATCGAACGCGATATTAATTACTCATGTGTATGTAAAAAAAAAAAAACAATAAAGGAATCTAAAGCAATTAGTATTAGGTCGCCTTTAGTCTATACTCTATATGGTATCAATTAGTAGTAAAAAAACACGAATGTTATAAGTTTATTTCACTAATTGAAACACTGTGTAGTGGATTCGAAAAAAATTACACCACTTTGCTAAAACTATACAAGACGATTTAAATTAACAATAACTTTAAAACAAATCATAATGCTAAAGCGGTTTACTATTTCTATAATAACAACTGGAAGGTCTAAATGACGTTGGGTGGATGCGTACACAAAATAAGTTACATTAGAATAATGGACAAACTCGGGTAGACTAAAATATGTCCGACATATTATTATTGACAATTTAGCATAGTGTAATTCATAGACTTATAATATTATAATATAGACCACACATCAGTAAAATAAATATTGTAACCAAAATATGTACAAGATAAACAGACTCTGGATTGACTTTTTCAAAGACCTCATAAAAAAATGAATAACACTCCTTGACAATAATTATGATTTACCACAATGTTACCAAAATCAGGTTACAACAATAATTATTGTGCACATACCAATTCAAATTCATCAAGGAGTATTACAAAATTATATACAATGTCTTTGAAAAAAACTAATTTAGAGGCTGTATATCTCCCAAATACGTTGGCTTCAACGTATTATATGTAAAATGAGTGTAAATACGCAGTCTATATATTATAAGTCTGTGGTGTAATTCTTACAACAATATTCTGATTTATATTACATATATAATGGTGACACTGTTTACCAGAAAATATGTAACTTAATCACGCAAATTCTGACGAACAGTTTGTCCAATTTCTTATCAGTATCCACTTTGACTTAACCAAATTTTACCCAATAATAAATATTGGGATATAAGTGTTTAATTTTTATTTTATTTTTAATTTATTACAACTCATTACCCATATAATATATATATATATATATATAAATAGGATTATTTTGTATGACTGTAATTACCTTAGTGAGTTGTCATTATTTATTTATTTTAATTTTTGGTTCTTTTGTTCGCGATAATAATAATTTACAGAATGCGCAAATTTTGTAACGTGACCGGAAACATTTCGAATGTCGAGAGAGACGTGCGAAGTATACATATATTTTACATATATTTATATATATAAGACTTAGGCGTTTATTTATCAAACTTCAAGGATTAAAAATTCACAATACGATTAATTTTGTGTTGTTCGCGGTTCATGGAACACCGAAAACTTTCGATGGTTTTCTTGCACGATATACTTTTTCTCTCATTTTATTTTTAATGCGATTTAATACGAAAAGTTCTTAGAGTTAGTGTGGCAGAAAGTAAAATTACTGGTATATAGGTAGGAACCTGCTGCTGAATTTGTATTCAAAATACGTGTAACAAAACAAAAAAAAAAAAAAAATACCGAGATACCGGGGAATGTCGTATAGATTTATGAAAAATTATAATAAAATAACTGGGGTCTCTCTGTGCCGATCAAAAACGATGATATATTTAAAACTTTTTCCGTCCGTACGAGTGATAAGTTACGGATTTACTAATGAGTTTAGTCTATTATCATACTTTATATACCTACCGCCATTTATTTATAAAGATTTATGCCATCATACGGGTATACTTATTTTATTTCACTTGGGACGAAAACATTTCCGGGCCATAAAACCATTTAATCACATTTTATCTTTATCGCCTACAACTTCTAATATTGATTGCAAAACACTTTCTACTTAAATAATTTAAATTCAAAGTATGTTTTATTTTAATAACACGACAAGTGTAATAGTTATACTTTATATGATGAACTAAAAAAAAGGTAGTTATTCGTTTTTCAAAACGTTCAAAAATAAAAAATACTTTCGACTTATATAATAATTTAATTTTTGTTATTTTGTAGATAACCTTAAAATACATAATAATTATGAACAATATTCACATATAATTTTAAAATAAAATACTAATATAATATAAAATATTGATCTAATTAATGAACAAATGCTGTTAATTATTAAATTCTGTCCACAATTTCTTTACGTTAAAATTAAATTTTCAAAAAAAAAAAAACAATTATTTTTTACCTCATGTTTGCTCTTGTTTGAGAAAATAAAGATTTTCTATGACAATTTATCATACGGTTACTCCAAGTTTGATATACACATTTTAATATCTCGTCACAAGTACCTACGAAAATAAAAAATAAACAAAATATAAAACTTGAAGCTCAAGTATAATTTTGATATACATATATCTTTTGGTAAATAGGTGGTAGAAACTTATTATGGCATATATTTTATTTTATTTGATAAAAGGACTTAGTTGTGTTTTGTTTTTTTGTAATTAAAAGTAAAAGAATACATGTTGTAGTAATACTTGATGATAATGAAAATAAAATTCGTATGTATTCGTATACAGGCATAATGTAATAACATAATTGCAGATAATACGATAATTGATGAAATAATAACTAAATATGTACCTAAATTATATTATAATAATAATAATAGCCGTACTACATTCGGTCGACGGTCATATATTATGATATACCGAGGTCCGATTATTATTATCATCATATTATATACCTACCGTTGCCAAGGTAGATAAATTGTATATTATAGTATAATTATTATTAATTACCATTACTATTGTGTGATTACGTTATTAATGTCTACAAAGGCGTAAATAAGGGAGGAATTCACCCCCCCCCCTACCAAATTGCTTCAGTCGGCCAAATTGGATTGTCAATCGGCTAAATCGTTAAGGGCCACGCTCAATCGGAGAGTCAGTAATGAAAAACAGAAAACAGAAAGAAGTTTATGACCTTTTTTTGCTTCTTATTTTCGTTTTTAAGGAAGTATTTTGAGCAGAAAATGAGCTTTAGAGTCGGCCAAATTTTTGAGGTGTGACTTTTTTTTTTTATTTCTTCGCTACGCCCCTGAACGTGTATCGCTGGCATGAAGTACTGATGGAATAACGGTTATAATATATAGTTTGATAGAAAAAATGTGTATTATGCATATACCTATACATAAAGTGTATAGCAATTTCGTTGAATTATAATTTGTCAAAAAATAATTATCTGTAAAAGTACCAATTATTATAGTATTGCGGTAGTAATTTTATGGTCAACCGTTCGATCGTTATACGAGACGGCCGTGGCCGCGACCCATTAACCGCGAAAAACCCGACTCGTACGTTAAATATAATATTACTGTCATTTATATAGTCGCGATAAGAGCTGCCCGCGCACACACAATGCGAACTGGACGGAAGCCAATCGAATCAGATACAAAACATATATAACATACAACAGTGGCGTATTTATGGGGGAGGGGTAGGGTCTCCCCAGAATCAAAAAAAGAAAATTCATCAAAACGTATTTGTTTTTTATCTGAATTATACAGGAGCGTTGTTTCCGGTTTTTTCGGGTGTGCGGGCGAGGCTTTTAGGCAAGTCAATTAAGCAAAGAAAAAAAAAATGGTCTTTGACTTTTTTTTTTCTAACTATTCCCCCCCCCCCCACCCAACTGATAAAAATTAAAAATACGCCACTGATATACTATATTATTATTACAGTCAGTGCTCGAATGCGGAAAACCTCTACTGTTTTGAAATATTTTGACTGAGCACTCCAATCCTCCCCACCCACACACACTAATTATTATATTTTACGTTATACGAGTTTTAGCGTCGATAGCGCCGCGTTTCTTCCATTTTTCCGTTTCCACCGATTATTATACCTAATATCATAGTCGTATGAAAACAAATAACCGTTATAGTTTCGGTGGCGCGCACAAAGTTTGGCGAAATACTATTATTGCTAATATTTATTAAATATTATTATTGCGTCCAGAGGAATAACGACCAAAACCGAATAAAATATCGTGCTGCCGATACGCACGGCATGTCACAGCTGTATTTGGAATCGTTTAAACGACAATTAATTTTAATTCGTACTTTTAATCCTCTGAAATCGCACATTTTACTTTTACACATTTTACAACATTTGCGTGCACGCGGTACGTGCGTCGAATGCCGTCGATCTGCTCTCAATAATACACGGACATGTTGTTGTACGATTCCGGACCGTCACTTTACCGTATACATATAATATGCATTACAGTAGGGCGAAAATGTTCTGCACAGTGTGCACGTGTATAAAATCGTTTAAATCCTCACCCCAGCGGTCGAGAGACGTTATTATTATTATTATTATTATTATTTTCATTTTATTTCATATCATACAGTCGAAATGAAAGCTTGTAATAGAATATTTTTTCTCGTACGGGCCCGTACGAAATTTAACGGTTTTGATTTTGGTTTCTCCGCCGGTATAGACAATTCAGAGCCAAGGACGTGATAGCTATACGTACTCGCCATTACCGATAGAGAATACCTGCGTTGTTGGATGCATCACGAGAAACGAGTTCGGGCGAGTGTGGCTTTTTTATTTAAACAAAAAACTCATCGTTTTCGGAACGTATACTGCACATGATATTTCGGAATGAACGTTTGTTGGCCATACCCACTAGAGATCAGTCCGGTCCCGGACCGGACCGGACCGGAAAAACCCGGACCGGAATCCGGGTTTGGGCCGGGCTGGGCCTAAAATTTTTTTTTTAATACCGGACCGGGCTGGGTTGGGTCGCAAAAGTAAATGGGCTGGGCCGGGCCGGACCTAGAAATTTTTTTTTAATATCGGGCCGGGCCGGATCTTAAAACAAAACTGACTGAACCGGGCCGGGCCAAAAAATACTGACCGGGTCCAGACCGGAATCCGGGTTAAAAAATATTTGAGTAGTGAGTATTAGTAGTTATAATTAAATACAATAATATAATGATTGTGATATAAAAGCGGGATGACATTTATTTTATTTGTTGTCGGCCGATACTCGATATAGGTATTAGGTACAACTGATTTTTAGAATGGTTTTCCCCGGATGGCTTCTGTGACTACTAGAGATCAGTCCGGTCCTGGGTCGGACCGGGCCGGACCGGAAAAACCCGGACCGGAATCCGGGTTTGGGCCGGGCCGGGCCTAGAATTTTTTTTTTTTAATACCGGACCGGGCTGGGTTGGGTTGCAAAAGTAAATGGGCTGGGCCGGCCCGGGTCTAGAAATTTTATTTTAATATCGGGCCGGGGCAGGCCGGATCGCAAAACAAAATTGTCTGGGCCGGGTCGAGCTAGAAAATACCGGCCCGGACTGATCTCTAATACCCACTATACGTAGTGCACACCTCGTTAGAATGGTATAAATATTATACACATTTCACATTACGATGATACGGTTAGGTAGCCTATAGACAGCGGTTTAGTAGACACGCACCTATACGCATTTAGTGATCCGTTTAATTTTGTACGACATATCGCTATTAAAATACGTAAACGCCATATAGTAACTTTGTCTCGTCTGGTCATCTCCATGTAAACTTATAATTATATATTGCTCGACGGCAAATGCAACAATTATTACAAAAAGTCAACTGCGTTGGGACAATGACATTTCGTATACAGTGAACGACGTTTTAATCGAGTTTTGAAGAACTAAATCGCTGTTTTACTGCATGGAAATAATTTAAATGGACAAATTAACAACAGTATAATAAAATAATTTGATTTTTGACAATTTCGTATAATAGTATTTATTTCACCGTGACCGCTAAAGGGGTAATTTGGTCATATTTATATAATTAAGGTGGTTAAAAGATACGGCGCGTTATTTCATTGTTTTAGCACTAAAAGCCTGACAAAATTAAGGCTACCGAAAATTTCCCGATTTCAAATTTCAAAATATATCAAGATTTTATAGGTATTTAAGGTATTTCTATATCTATTCTCTACTAAAAGACGATTTTTTTTACATTTTACGTTAAAAATTTTCTATATATTCAAAATTTTTTAATAGTATAGTTATATAAAATAACCGCTAAATATTGATATACAAATTTTTTTATTTATTATTTTATTTATAGTATAGGCAAAGCCCAAAAATTTGATAATATTAAATTATTGATAATTCGAACAAAACGTTTTAAATAAAGTGCTGACTATTAATGTACTTTACTGGACGAAAAATTAGATGTATAAAGTCCCTCCAAATTCCCTTTTATGATATGCGTCTATGACCCTTTTTAAAATTATATTCTTGCCAATACTAAACGTAAATCCTTGAACCAACAGTCCATAAAATAAATAGTTTTTTTTTAAACTTAAATCCCCCGACTCGATATTCTACAATGTTCATATTTACGTTTTAATTTTTTTTTTTGTTTCACCAATGAGAGGTGTGTCGAAAATCGAAGAATTTTTTTTTTAAACCTCGCCAAATATTGCTAGTATTTAAATGAATGATCGATGTTTTAGTATCGTGTCGAAAACTCTCTTCTATATTATAAGGTTTACTCAGTTGGCGTATTTAGAATTTTGTTGCTTCAGTTACAAACATAATTTTTGCTTCTCCCTCATGCAAGATGTCAAATAATTTTACAAATTAATAAGCAAATAAAAATAATTATTCACTTCAATCTTTCATAAATCGCCGAAAAAATAGTTAATAAGAAAATAATATATCGCATTTTAAAAAAGTCTGCCACGCTAAAAAATTACTTCCCGGAGTAGTTACCCCTTAGTAGAAATTTTCCGCTAAATAAGCCAATATGTATACTAATTAGAGCAAATTATAATACTGCGAAAAAATAATCATTAGTAAATGAAAATTTAAAAACATTTCACTTTGATCAAATTATATTGTTGCAACATATAGTTTTATCTGTATTTATGTTTTTCAAATATT
This sequence comes from Pemphigus obesinymphae, assembly GCA_025469235.1. Classification (NCBI taxonomy): domain Eukaryota; kingdom Metazoa; phylum Arthropoda; class Insecta; order Hemiptera; family Aphididae; genus Pemphigus; species Pemphigus obesinymphae. Next base: position 61,075 of record JAIPRL010000206.1, read on the forward strand.
TTTAATAAAATAATATCTCAAGTTATGTTATTAACCTTACCTCATTATCGAAACAATACTAAAATTGATTCTTCGTCATAATATAATACTACTTACAAATTATACATATTTTGATTTTAAAGAATAATTCACGCTTTACTATTTCAAATAATTTAAAAATACAAACAAACAATTTTAACTGACATTAATCTAAATTTTAAATAATCATTCAACATACACCAACCATATTTTGTAATATATATTCATGTATCGTCAATTTGATATTAGAAATGATTTAACTATCAAAATTTGTTTTCAAAAAAATTTTCGTTTTTCATGATATATAGGTATACACATCAGTTTTAAATTTGCAATATATTCTGAAATATATGTATATATAATGGTGAATATTACTATATTTTATTTTTAGTGCCTACTTATTATTATATTATCAAAACAGATCTCATAAATATCTATAATTGTATAAAACTACCTATATATATAAATCCATTCTATATTATAAACAGACCCGTAAAATAGGACCCAAAGGACTTCTTTTATATCTACCTGGAACGATTTTAATTCAATCATATTATTTTCGTTTTCCTTTTGTTCAATTATTATTAATATACACCTAACCATATACATAACGTTGAAGTTATAGTATGTATAAATGATATACTATATTATTTATTTAATTTTATACCGAACGGGTCTACTAATTCGGTTATTATTTTAACTTTAAAATCACAAATAATTATAATTAATAAAGTTCACAAATACATGCAGTACCTATTATTCATACTAAAAAATAAAAGTCTAATAATTTAAATATTTAAGCAATGTTATATTAAATTATTTTGTAAAATTTGATAATAGATTATTATTATTATTATTATTATTCTATTAATACTATATTAAATTGTTAAATATTTAAAAGCATTTAATGTACTACTAAAATGATTATGTGAAGAAACTCCCTTCTGCTCTGTGTAAGTAAAATTATTTTAGCCCCTCCCCAATTCGTGTATCTCAAATATTACTTATAATTACAATTTATAACTATAAATAAATACTACCTAGTTATTACTTATGCACAAAAAACCCTCAAAATAAAATTGGTATTATTTTAATAAAAATCATATAAATCGTACACATTTCTTTTCAGATAAAGTCTACTTTATTATACCCTGGAAAGTTATTACTTGTAATTTTAAAATATTTAGTATTCAAGAACAATAATTTCATAAATTTTTATAGCTATAAATAAGAACATATGAAAATTTAAATTAAAAACAAAAATATGCATAAAAATCAAAAGATGCACAAAAAAATGACAAATATGCATTAAATATACAAAACGAGTTAAAAAAGTTAAAAAAAAAATTTTAAATATGCAAAATAAAATTGGTGTTATTTTAATAAGAATGAAATAAATCGTGCACATTTCTTATCAGATTTCAAATAGCTTATTCTAATAAATACATTTTATATAAATACATTGCATATAAATCTGTTCCCTACTTACGAGTATACACCGAGAATCCTTGTGCTAAGTTTGGAAGTATGGTCATCATATACCTATTCATAGGGCATAAACGACTAATTACCTAATAATTATACATTATTTTTCTTATCAAAATACATGTAATTACATCTATACAATATATCAATTTAAAGTCTGTTGTTTTATTACTGACTAAATAAATTACATTACAATAATTCAGTGAAATATTTGAGTTAAAGTATTTAAGTACAATTGAAAATTGTATTTTAATATGTTGTTAGTATGCATTATTCATTAAATTTAAATATTCATATTAAAATATTAGAATACCTATATATTTGCATTAAAACATTAAAATTATAAAAAATGGTTCAATATAGTTTTTATACAACATTCAATCATTCGAATACGATATTTTATATACGTACTTACTACAAAGATAAATAATAATAATACAAAACATTCTGATAAATTCCAAAACTTCAAAAGTATTTTAATAGTACCTTCTATAATTACTTTTTGAAAAACTTTATTTATATGAAAATGTATTGAAATACTTTACAACTTTATATTATGGATAGCCAATTAAAATTTAAAATGTATTACTGGTTCCGTTGCATACTTCCACATCATTTGTTGTAAATATATTAAAACGTATAATGTATATATGTGGGTTGGAACCAATTAAATAAAAATCGGATTTTGAATCAGTTATTAAACAAAAATTGAATAAGGTTCCAGGACATACAATTATTATTATCTTTATATAGATTATATAATAATCTAAAATTATAATAACCTCTATACGACATTATCTTTATTCATACTTTATTATTATTTAAATTAATTTAATAATTTAACACTTATTTAATGCATAATTGAAATTTAGATTCTATTTAAAACCCAATTCTAACTCGAACACTTATTTAATTAATTTTTTAAGATCCACCGGAATTGAAAACCCCATAAAGTGTACCTAAAAGGTATTTATTAAGTTGAATTTTTAATTTCTTGTATTTTCACATCTAATAATCTATGAAAATCCATGTATCAGATCATATTCAATATTTTGTTACATAATTATATATTAATATATAATATAATAATTGAATATTAGCAATTTTCAATTTTATAAACTTAATGTTTTTAATATATTTTATAAACACGTATATAATAAATAACAAGATAAAAATATATATATAATCACTTAAATGAAATATATAGGTACTTAATTATCATTGACTATGAAATCTAATGTTAAATCGTTCTTTTATCGTATTTGAATATAAATTTGGTTCGACATTTAAAAATGACAGGTAAATTAATTTTAACATGTCTTGAGTGTTTCGTAAATAATAGATCAATAACATCATAATTGTGTGCCATTTTTCTAGCCTAATTTCGAAAATACAATATACATGAACAATTGTTTTGGCTACCCATACGTAATTATTTTCATGGTCAATCATATAAAAGTGAATGGCCTTAAAATACAACACAAACGATGTATAATATAATATGCTAGCAATATTATATTGCGACATTGCGTTCTTTTGCAAATGACGTAAAACATTTGCGTTGTGTTTTGGTCATACGATCACTTTGGCGCCATTGACAACCAGTCAAAAGCTTTCAAATAATTATGGTCACGTACATAAGGGATTCTTAAAAATACCAATTTCTTCTGATGGGGTGACGGGGAGGTTGGTGAAAACCTCTGAAAAAAGAAACCTTCCTATAATTATTTACTGACCCAGTTTCGACTCACTATGGCGCCAAGATTTGATTTTCTTCTCCTCCGATTTTATGTTGTACTAAAAATGTAGTAAATTAATAAATTCGTATAACATTAGATTTATTTATGTTTTTTTTTTAAATCAAAATTTTTTGTAACATAAAAAAATGAAAAATAGAATAGAAATAATACTTTGTGACTGTTTTTCACATCATCCGTCACAGTATACTTAATGGAATATTGAATTCAATAATATCGTTTAATCTGTAGATTTATTTTACGTGTATATAATATATATTTATAATTCGTATATTATTAAAGTCAGCTGTCAGCTACATAAATAAATTATATATGTATTTAAGTATTTTCGTATGAATATAGAAAATAAAAATGTTCAGATGAAAATGATAAAGTATTAGTAATTATTATAAACCCATAAAAACTTCTTGAATTTATTATCTACCTAATTAAATTAAAATAACTATTTAAGAAATGAAAAAAACTATGTCTATAATTATTATAACTAAAAAAAAACTGATCATAACACTGAAATTTAATTACCTGAATCTAAAATTGTAATAATATGAAAACTCTTTTAATACAATTATCCCCAAGTCAAGTATATATATACCTATGTCAATACCTGGTGACTATATACCACAAGTACTCTAAGACCTAAGTTATAAACATCTTATGAGTTCTTTAATATTATAATAAATGTTATAATTTAACTTCTAATAATTAGTATTTAGTACAAAAACTTAAAACATACAAAATAACCTATTCTTGCGGTAACCCGAATCATAACACTTTTTTTTCTTTTTTAAAGAATCGGAAACGAAACTTTTAATATTATTTATTGATTGATAAAATCGGAACAAGAACCGAAAAAACTTTAAGGTTTCAACCCCTGGTTTAAAATATCGTATATTCATAATTATACTTATATTTAAAACAACATTGATGAAACCCCTTTAGAGTATAGGTAATTAAATATTGATATCACAAAGTTATTCAAAATGGATATTGCGTATTTTTCGGTATATCTTGTGTAAAACGTATTAGAAGACTCTGAAATTCGGTTTAAAATATGTGTTTAATCAAGTACTTTTTAGAACATAAAACAATACTAGATTTGAATACTGACAGAGTGCATCGTCATACAACTCAAACACATACGCCTATGTATTTTGATTTATGTTTTATACGTACATAAAAAAATACAAAGATCTATATTTTTTAAAAAGATATTCGATAGATGTATTGCAGTTCATACTATAATATTTCTATTTATGAATTCAGTTTAAATAAATTATTCTAATCATAAAAATTGTATTTTACTATGAGTATTTATTAAAATAACTTTTATTTATTTTTTAATTGAAAATATTAGCGGATGTATGTTATATTAAGCAATATTATGAAAGTACGATTCTGCTGTTTTTTAAATTATTATTATTTAACTAATTAAATATTAGTATTATAATTTATTAATTTAATATTTAATTACTTTTATATAGATTAATGCTTAATTTTGATTTTGCCAGTCCGAGGACTTAAATACATCTTAATTTTTAAACTTGTCTTTTAAGAATAATATTTGAATCGTAAAAAGGTTTTTATAATAAATATGGTTCTCCTTGAAAAGTACACGGAGCTACCATGGTATAACAGTCTACTTAATATACACACAGAATCGGTTTTTGAATAAAATAAGAAATATAAAAAAAAAAAATTATATTTTAAATAAACTTTTAGAATTTAGAATGTCTATTTAAAATAGATACTCATAGATTTTTTTTTTTCATTATTATATTATCAAAAAATAATAAATATCTATATTTTTTTAATTTTATTTTGGTAAATATATAATTTTTAATTTATTTAATTTTTTCGGTCTATTTTTCTTCGATTTTTTCCACCGTTAACCTACACTGACACTCGAACTTTCGTAACCGTTGTCGGCGACTTATAGATCACTGTGCCCGTCCCCTTTCTTGAACGAAAATAATTGCGTTTTGCAGTTGACAACATCTGTACAGATTATGGCGGGACTGCGTCTAATGACGGTAATCCGTCGACTGTGGAAGTGAAAAATAATTCACCGCCAAATTATACATGGTAATAATGTATAACACTTAAACACAGGCACGCGGCACTGCAAAGTCGAGCATATTATATGCGAAAGGAGGTTTCAAGAGATAGAAACTTGCGTCTACATGAAAAGCACTTTGCAATTGACAACCCTATAAACAGGCTTGATAATCTATGTTTGTAATAATAATATGCCATTTTCCAAAGAGCTCGTAAACTCGATAGTAAAGAATCTCGACGAGATATACCGACCCTCAACGGCGGCATTTTCGTCGTAAATCCTATTAGTTGGTGTATTATTTAGATAGGTAACTCATATTCGTTTATCAACATAGAAGGAACGCCGTTGTTGTCAAAGTCCCTTTCTATCCACTTCGGTTCACTCGTATGGTTAAATCGTATATATATATATATATATATATATATTCAGTACCGTCCTAAACATTTTGATGGCCTAGAGCTTATGAAAGGGTTGCCTATATTAGGTTTGAATTCGAAATGCTTTAAAAAGATCCTTTACCAATTGCGACGCTCCCTTAATTTGAGAGCCCGGGGCATAATGATCACGCGTCCCTTCTCACTCTGGACGGTTCTATACACACAATCCATTATGTTCCCACCTCGGGCGATGTTCTTATATGTATTATAATAGTTGGTCGTGGTCCAAAATTATCGTGATCTACAAAACACTTAATCGATTTTTCATTAATATTGTAGTACTTATAGTAAAATACACATAAATGCAATTATTACGTACCTGTTGCTAAATAATAAAATTTATTATATAATTACATCGCTTCAAAAACAAACGAAAAAAATATGTTATTGTAAAATTAATCGAACTACCGGTAAGAATGCTTAATGTAAGATAGGTAGACCAGGAGCATTCCTAAGAGAGAACTGATGGAACTCTCAAAAAATTAATACAACTCGTTGTATATCTCGTTTATATCATTGAAATGAAACAATTATAAGTATGTGCGAATATGCGGTTTTCGATCAATTAAAAAATATAATATATTTCTCTCCCAGAACTTTTTATAGGTACGCCCCAGGGTGTCATTTCATGTACAATATAACCGAACTGCGCGCCGGAAAATTTCATTTCACAATGCCGAAAGTACACGACACAAAAATCATAAAATATGTAATGATTGATGAATTACGTATAAACTTTATGAATATAACAATCATTGGCCCAACAACCGTGCGTGAATCACTCCGATTCGTGCGCAATTCATACGCGAGGTCCGCGTGTCGCGGTGTCTAAGACGTGATGTCTTGCGTTCGAGTTTTTTCGTTGTGAAACAGGTTGTGGGCGCTTGGCCAAATAATATGAAATGTGCATCGGTGCCTTTTGTCCGCCCAGCGTTCGATTAAAATCCAATTGAAATAATTTCGGTTTCGCACGTGGCTGTTTTAAGTGAAAATTTGGGGAGAAAATTATATAAGATCGGTAATTGTATTTGTTTATAAATTTGAGCACGTCTCGAGTTTAAAGTTATTTATCTTTTTATATACAGAACCTTTTTACGGGTTTTTTTTTCTTTTTTAAACTGCAGGGACGTATAAAACCCCATTATTTTCACTAAAATTCCAAGCATGACACCTGAGAACTGTCCCTCGAGAGTTCTCGTTTAACTCGGGCTACGGCTATAATATATAATAGGTCATATATAGCTAACCCGGTATCGAATTCGATAATAATCGCATAAAACGCTAGCGTTTTTTTTCTTCTCGTATTTAGCGCAATCCTAGTTATCAAATATGATGATCAAAATTCAATATTTCTACAGCAAGTTACACGCAAATCCGGAACACCCGCGTGTCCGTTCGGGAACATTAAACTATATAATATATAATATGCATACCGTAGTATAGGCATGTACCTTATGCGCGTAACTCTGTACGCATTCTAAAACGTCACAGTGTAATTTACTTGAAAATAACGTTCTTTCCGACCGAGAATATTATATATACGATCTGGACGAAATATAAATTTTAATGTTCAATACACGGGCACCGACAACATATTATTATTACTGCGTCTTTGCGAATGGCCCGATGTCATTTTTCATTGAACGTCGTATTTCCGTCATGTTTTTTTTTTTTTTTTTTTTTTTACGAGTTTTCTAACAAATGGAGGTTACGACCATAGCGTATATATATATACACACACACAGTGCCCGTCGATGTGTTCGGCCGATGTATTATTTAAACATAGTTCTGGGCGTTTTGTTACACCTGCAGGGTCATTTCAGTGTTACACGTAATATATATATATTCTCCTCATTTCTTGGCAAAAACCAGCCCGTCGTCATCGTCGTCATCGTCGTCGTCGTTGGCGCATGATTATTATATTATAAACGCGAACTCCGGCCGTAGTGAGATTTCGGTCTAAAAATAAAATATGTCCGACGGGCGTGCAAAATATTTGACATTTGCCCCCACTCGGCTAAAATTAACTTTCATTGAAAAACGCGAAAACCGAAAATCGCCGTCGTCCAGGCCTAAAATGATGTATGTGTGTGTATGTACCATACGACATAATATACTTTGTGTAGTATACGAAAAACGAAAGTGCGTGTGTCATAAGAGGGACGCTAGCGCAGTAAAGGGTTGATGATTAGTTGAAATCTGGTCATTATGAGGTAAAAACATTTCACTTTTCGGATATATAGGATACTGATGGTGGATGGATGCGTATTGAATTTGAAAGGGGTGCTAAATCATTTTTTTTTTTTTTTTTTTTTTTTCTAGTAAAATGCAATTCTGAGCGAAACTTGGTATAATGTAGTTATCAGATTTATAACAATTTACCGGCATACTCGATAGTTTTGAAAGTTCATTCTGCAAGCTAAATTTCCGCTTTCTAAAAACGTATTTTAAACAATCAACTAAAATGATCATAAAACAAAACAAATATCACCTATTTCTCCAATAACCAAATCAACAATCGTAATTATATATGTACGTACTATAGTAATTTAAGACAGATGGATATAATGGGACTATAAGGAGTCTGAATTTGTGTTTTTATGCATAAAATAAAAAACTCATCAAATTTCTAAGTTTTACATTAATTGCTGAAAAGTAGCAAAAAAAAGTTTTGACATTACAACCACATAAATGTAGTGCAATAGTAAATATTTGGCGTACATTTAAGTTCCTGATATTATAATTTTCCAATTTATATAAATTTCGAAATTTTTCGGTAGTTTTTCTTTACGCTAAAGAGAAAACAACTCAAAACATAAACTCTTTAAAGGGCCAACCAGAACAAATGTGTTATTAGAAAACTCTATTCTTAAAAACTTTTATTATATTCTTTCTACCCATAAACATGTATACATACATACATAAAAAAATATTTAACAAGTCCGCATAACTATGACTGGTTTTTTTGTGTGATTTTCTCAATTATATAATTTGTTCGTTAAGATCGGTTTTCCTAAACACTGGAAAAATCAAAAAATTACCTCTTCAAAGTACCAACTAGAACGAATTTTCAGCCAGAAAAATCCTTAGCCGAATATTTGCTCGACTCCTTCTACACAAAAAAGTGTATACGTACATATAAAAAAAAACACATCATTGTACAACCAATACATTTCTCACTATACTCAGAATGAAGTGTGTAGTACGAAAATATCATCAAGGCCACCGCTGTGCTATACGCGACGCTTTTTAAAATATATGTTCACCGCCGCGTCGTGTCCCATGGCGGCAATGTGTTTTCGATAAAATTCCGGTCCACCATATCGCTATACAACCCCTCCAACTTAAATATACTATGTATATATAGATATGTACAACACAGCATCTATTGATTATCCGCCGACCGGATACGATAAGACCCTATAAGCACCCGATGATCCATCAAAAATTCTCGAGATACTGTTTCTACCGCGAAGAATATATGTGTTTGCGAAAGTTGTGAGAAAGGGATATCTACCATCCTTCAACGAGGTTTTAGAAGGCCTCGTCTAATACGAGATCGATATTCAATATTCGTTAGTTTTTCATAATACATAGATTTTACAAATCAAAAATTAGAAAATTTAATCATTTTTAACGATTTTAAATCATGAATAATCCGTGGTCATTGAAATTATACACCGTTCTGTTCCAAAATATATTTATACCGGTCTAATAACAACTACATTTACAATATTTAGTGGAACAAATTAACGTCAAAAGTATGGTTCAGGAACGTATAATAGAGCGGAATATAAATCCATAGTTTTTATTCCATGCTGCCATAATGATTATTTAATATTCGAACTTTCCATAACCTTCTGCATTATATTATATTGTTTTACTGCCGAACCGCTCTAAAATATTATTACTGCAATTAGCAGTGTTTCGGAAATAAATCATTTATAAATATACTTTTAAAATGTATGAATTTTTATTTATTCATAAATATTATTCAGATTCAAATGATTGACATAAAAATTAATTCGGATTAATGTGTTTAATAACGCTATAATAATATATATTTAACGTATCTCCCATACAATATACTCGTATATATTTTGTTATAGTGCTTAAACATTTTATACCCTTGATTAAAACTAAGCTGTTTGTAACGATAATTTATGACATAAAATAATATGATAATAAATTATTTAAAGCGTCAACTAAAAGGTAAGGAAATTTGAACTGATGGAAAGATTACACTTTATTTATAGCTGTATTTTAGAGTAGGTATATGGCCGTTTTAGAATATGACACATGAAAAACGAAAATAATATCTCATATATTATATTATAGTGTAGTTGTTTTTGCTGATTTATTATTTATTTCCTATATAAACTATTATAATAAGTATTAAATATTTGATTGGCTTTTGAAACATAATAATTACTCTAATGCATTGAATACATAAAACGAACATCAACTTTAATCATTAACCATATATATTATAATAACGCTCACTTCGGGTGTTGCTGCTAGCATATACTAAAATATTGACTAAGTCCCAAATAGCACTTGTTAATGGGTGTTGCAGGTTTTAAGATACTGAAAACTTAGACCGTTCATTTAGGATCAACGAAACTTTATGGAAGTTAGTTTCCGCCTATATCGGTGAGCCATTATACTCGGATTTTGTCTGGCCAGAACATACGTTAAAACCTCGAAGGTTAGCAAGTAAAACAAGCCGAGGAAAAGTATAGAATTCTGGAAACAGAAACCGTATAATGCCTATATGCCGTCGGAAAATATAATACCATGTGATTAGTGTAATGTCTTATATAATATTTGATATTTTAAGGTTAAAAGTTGGCAGTTCATTAATATCATAATGTACATCGACAGCTTAATTTACTTTTTAGTCGTATCACAGCATTATAAACATCTCATCGTTAACATCAATATTATGCTATCGATATAATATTTATATTATTAATAATTTATTTGGCCTAGGCAAGAATAATAAGATAATTAATAACATCTGCATAAAAAGTTTAGCAAATAAATATCAGATATTTATAACCTATACATATATATATATATATATATATATATATATATATGTATATATTGTATGTTTTGTATGTTCTAACAAAAATATATAATATGATACCCCAAAAATATCAAAATATGCCCTTAAAAATCCATATAATATGATTTATTGTAAACCCAAGTCACAAAAATATTGCACTTTTAACAACTATGTTGTTATTTTCAATGCAAAACAAAACTGAAATCATAAATTTTAAAAATATTTATATTAGGATCTATTTTTTATTTATAATTATTGATGCAATAAAATTAAAATAAAAGATTATTTACACATTAGATTTAAACAACAAGTGTATATAAATAATTAATATATATTTTATTTGTACTGCATATTAATGCTTGTATTACCTATTCATTTTGAAACAATTTCAAAAAACTTTTCATTTTTGAGTGATAAAAATAAATTAATGAAAGTTATGTGAGTGATTGGTTGGTGTAACGATGCGGTCGTTAAGATAAATCCTAAGCTCATTTATTAATAAACTTAATTATATGATGACGTTATAGTCATAGCATATTTATTTTATTTATTTTAAAACTAGGTCAAATTAATTTGTATTCTTATTTCTAGAAAAATTTAAAAATATTACCTAAAAGTATTTCGTTATTATTCATTAGAATGGTGTAGTGTATATTAATTATATTTGTATAGTTTTAAAGTATTTTATTATATTCTATCCTAAACAAACAAACATACAAATGCATCTAAGTCCTAGTCCTAAATTCATTATTGTTTTTATGAAAATAACTAAATTGAATTTTTTTTTTAACATTTAAAGGAATCAACATAGTAATTTAATATATTGAGTTTTATTAAATATACGTCATCATAGAAATTTATAACAAATGCATATTTATTTGGACGCCAATGTACACCCGATTTGGCATTACTGTCAGAATGGTCAGAACATTATGTAATCCGTAGATAATTGCAATTAGCTAAATTAACTGCGACTCGAGTGAAAAACCTTCAATTAACATCTGATTAGCAAAAATAGATAGGTATTGTGGAAGAAAAAATGAATTTTCGATTCATTCGTTCTATAATATCTATGATAGTTATCATAGATTAAGTTATTGTATGATAATAATTTACATGAAAACCAGACAGATGAATAGAGGCTAGAAGACTCTAGAATCATTTTTGTTTAAAATCGAATGATGACTATCAGAGTACACCATTATCAGTTATCTATAAAGTATACTCGAATTAAAAGATAATACTAAGGTTACGGAATTTTTTTCACAATAATCTTCTTTGCTTATTAATGCCTAAATTTATGTCTGAATATTTCAATTGGCAGAAAGCAAGGAAGCAGGGCTGTCCCGAGAGAGGTGCGTGGGGGTGTCTCATCCCCTCATCTCGGAAAACAGTTGGCAAATTGAAGTTCAGTTAGCAAAAAGTAGAAAAAGTCGATGCTCTTTTTTTTTTTGCTTATTCACTTACGTTTATGAAGTATTTTGGAATTTCAAGTCGGCAAACTATAAATTATTAGAATTATAGTAGGTAAAATGGGAAAAAGTTGATTACTCTTTTTTTTGCTTATTTAATTTTTTAAAAAGAAGTAGTATATACTGTTTTTTTACATTTTCACCCCCCCCCCTAAAAAGAAAAAAATTTGTCCTATTCGTCTATATTGACTGTCGGATACATTTTTCTAATTGATTTTTTTCAACACTTAAACATTTATAATTAAATAAAATCATTAAACATTTTCAATTCCCAACATATATAGTACGAAAGGATAACAGTATTTCAATGGAGTATTGGAGTATTGTTATTATTACTTTTTTTCTCGTTATCAGTCATTGGTGGATTCAGAGCACCGCCTCACCGGGTCACATATCACAGTCAAATCCGGTACAATAGACACGGTATATTCGGCCATCTCGCAACACGCGCACGTTCCTTGCCGGTTCATGAAATGCGAGTCATAAGACGACGTATCAACAGATTTACGGATGGTGGGAGGAGAGGAGTAAAATAAAAATACAATCATTTGGAAACGTCGAATTCGGATTTTTAGATGGAAATAAAATAAAATCTACCCCTTCTGCGCAGATCTCTATTGACGCGTGTACCGAATACGTATACGAAAACAAACATCGTAAACAGCGTAGAAAAAGTCATTTTAAACGAATCGAAAAAGATTTATTTGTTACTTCCCCCCCCCACAAAAAAAAAATAAATAAATAAATCTATGAGAAAAACGCCGATAATACTAGCGTCAGTAACGATGTGACAGTAAGACGAGTTGTATTTATTTAGGTAGGTATAGACCGGTATAAACCGAATTTTTCGAGCTCAAATTCTAGGACCTCCAGACTATTACCGAAATCTCTCAACCCTCCCCCCTTTCTGGATGTAATATACTCTTCCGTATGGTTTATTAAGCCACTCAGACTGTCACGTTGTTTGTAAAGAGAGAGTGACACAATAATATATTGTACTGCAACACATGCACACACTCGCATGAAATATCAGTAAACCACAAAGTGACCGGTCAACAGCTGATAGATTCCGTAGTTGTTACGTTACCATGTTTTAGCCCGTAAACGTTTGATAATGGAACAGATATTCATTTTTCTGAGGATTTTTTTTTTTTTTGTTTATAAACAACATGGTTATCAATTAATATAACACTAACTACAGCAACGTGACATTAACCATATTTACACAAAATCTGTCGGCACTCAACAAAGTTTACACTAATGAACATAATTTTAATTGGAATATCTTCTTATTTTAGTCCGTTATAATACGTTACCCAATTGCGTTTCCGTATTCGATTCACAGAATAAGTTAAATAAGAAAGAACATTCTTTGGTACATCAAAATACATCTGGTGTTTTTAAAAGGTAACTTTTTAGATTCGATGGCAATAACAACTCGATAATACCATTTCAGCATTTAATTTTATCACGAAAATTCTGACCAACACTGTCACCCATAATGTAACATAATTAATCTGAAAATCGTTACATGAATACACTAAGCTACATTTTTAATATGTCAGACCTTTGACATGTGAATATAATTAATGGCTACACATTCATCTATCACGATCCGGATAAAATATTGGTTGGGATAGATATAGTAAAGGGCAACCATAGATTACCTTTATATTTTAGCTGTACAATGTTTGTTTTAAATTTCATGAAATACTAATTATTCGTTAAAATTGCGACAATAGAATAATAAATAACCATAATTTTATAACATGAATAATGATATTCCATGATTTTCCTCTTATAGCATTATCTCTCTCAATGAGTTGCGGTATTTGGTTCTGTGTTTAAACCTTTTTGGTTGAACATGCGTAATTTCTTATCAGTATCTCTTCTGATTTAACTTTAAATTCCATGAACTTGCAGTACTGCCAACTATAGTATAATGGAAAACTTTTACGGTAAATATGAAGTAACAGATGTGGGTACCACAAACGACAACAGGTAAAAATCAGCTGACGCCTAAATCAGTGTGTGGGTTTGAGACATTCGCACATGATAAAATATAAATTCTCCGACAGAACCCAAACACGGTTCTCGAGGGAATTTTCCAAAGTTTGGCACGTATTTTCCGATCGGCTCTGTCGAAACAACATTATGATAAGACGAGTATTTCGATGATGTATTAGCTATATAAAAGCGTGTCCGATTAATCGAACAAGCGAAACGAACACAAACACCACGCACGTTCAAGTTAAACTTAATGTGGAAGCTTCCTATTTTAAACACTGCGAATTATAGCCAAATTATAATGTTTAATGATTTACCAAACAAATTAATTTTTATCAATTTGGTTAGATTACCTATAAGATTTTTAATATTTGCAAATAATTGGTACATTTTAAAATCGCTAAAAAATCTCCTTACAACTACTCTTAACAATATAATATTATTTTGTAAAAATATGTCAATGTCTTTAATTAGTAATCAAAATAATCAATTAATAACGTATTCCCTAAATACTGGGGAAGTTGGTTGATGATACATTAAACGCATTAACGTATCACCAACAAATATTATCGTTTAGCAAATGCAATTTAATAACATTTCCTAACTGTGAGTAGTAAAAACTATTTTAAGAGGTTTGAACAGCACGTAAAAAATTTAGCAGATTTTTCATAATTTCGTATACACATTTTACATTATAGTATACTATAGATACTAGCACATATTTTATTTGAATTATGATTAATATTAAAATTTTGGTTTCAATCACCTAGATAGACCACTAAAATATCGAATTTTTTAAAGTGGCTCCTAATCAATCAACCAATGTTTGCCTAAGAGAACGTCGCATAACGCAAAACTAAGGTAAAAATCTTCCTAAAAGTTAGACAAAACTGTGGGATTTTGGAAAGTCAAATTTGAAATCTGAAAAAAGTTTTATATTCATCGATTTGTCTAATCGAGGCAAATTTTGAAGAATGGTTTTTTGGTCATGTTATTTATTACATATTATCATTTAAAAACTATGTTTTATAAATATTGATCATATTTTAGTATTTTATGTTAAAGAAAAATATCTGGATAACAGTATTGGAAAAGCCTAGAAAATAGGCTGACAAACTTAAATTTGTGTTTAGATTTTAAATCTGACTTTCCAAAGTTCTACATTTTTGTCCAGCTTATATTTATTTAATTAGACGGAAATATGGTGATTATACAAGAATAAAATATGGTATGGCTACGAGGCTGTTTTTATATTAATTCTAAAATTTACTCGAATATTTCTAAATTATTAAAATTTCTTAAAAACTGCCTATACAGAACCACTCAAAAATTGCATGTGTGACGTCCTCTTAACTGATCCATTTTTTAGTTCAACTGGGCTTCACTAAAATTATGTAGCTGCGTTTTTTTTTCTTTTAAAAGGTCAAAAAGGCTGAAGTATTCTAAGATTTTTTGGAAAAAATCGTGAAATTAAAAATGTCTATAATTAAAGCGTTTTACATTACAGGTCAACACTACCTACCTATAACACACCAACCTATCTACGAAAAGATTAAGAACCCGTACACAGTTAAAATATCGTAGGACTTTTCATAGGACATGTTAAAATTTTCTAATTATTAAAATAGCTATAGAAAATAGTCGTTAAAAAAAAGTCGTAAAAGGGATGTCTAATCCATGAAAAAAGTAATTTGAGCGAAAATTGGTAATTTGGTCCCTCTGCTCAGTAATTTCATTCGATCTTACCGGACCTACGTCTACCTACGTCTAGTTAATAATACCTATAACAGTGTATTTTTCCAGGTTTAGTCCAATATATTATTCCTTTGCTCTCTCTATCTCTCTCTTTCTCTCTCAACAGGTGGATTATGGGTCTGTTCCATATAGATTGAGACACACTAGCATATAAGACATTTTCATATTTATCCTGGTAGAAAAGTAAACACGGAATACGTTTAAGATCGTTTTTATTTGTAAATATGACTTTTTTAAGTTGATATTTTTAAAATACATCTTGAAATGTTTTTTTTTTACTTTTAAGAACATATTAAGATGCGTCATCAACATCATATATACTTCGACTTTCTTGCCACATTTGGATGTTTAATAACAAAACGTATATTTAAATAATAATTATTACTTTTCCACCCACCTATAATTGTTTATTTTCTAAAATATAAAATTATTATAACTACCATAGGTACTTCGAAAGTTAAAAGACTTATTTATTTTTGTTATACGATATTTTTATACTAAAAATATATTGTAGTTGACTTTAATATAAATATTTTCTTCAATATTTTAATATTCGTACATTTTTCTTATTTTTGGTATATTTTGACTTTTTAACATAGCTGTAATATAGTAAGTAACATTTGGCATATTTCATTGTAGTCTTAATACATACCCATATACTTGCCTTGTTTTTAGTGTATATTGAGAACATTGAACTCAGTCAGCATAGAGTATATTGAGCATGAAAATATATTATATTATAATAATATGTTATCTTGCTCTACTCGAGAGTCGAATATGATATAATGCTATATAATCCGTATAATATAAAATATATAAGTACAGTTTTTTTTCGATTAAATGGACTTTTTTGCTGTGAATTTCGATAAATCACTTCGTATATATATATATCCCAACAGGTCCCTATCTACATATTATATATATATATAGGATATTTTATGCATAACCGATTTATCGACTATACCCAAAAATGCCCATACAAAAATATATCTATATATCGAGATGAGCAACTGTTTGCATATTGTTATTTTGCGGTGAAAACGAACTATTACGACAATATACAATATAATATCGGTCTTGTGCTTGATCTTTCAATCTTTGATTAACTTTATGAATTTTGACGTTTCCGATATATATATACTATGTATATTATACATAGTAGCACTATGAATCCGATATTTTATACGAAAATAATGTGGTTGACTCGGCGGTTAAAGCCGAAAGATAAGCCCGTTTTGGAACCACTATTTTCACGAGTATATTTAAATAATTGAAGAATCTCTAAAAGAACCCGAACTAATATTGACCCTATAATATTTTAATTTAGCCCTTAGTGAAAAATATAACAAAATATTTATTAAATGTTTATATTTCAAAATCTGTTCTAACCGGAACCTGAACCAGAATCCTTATTTTGTTTTTTTAAAGAACCTGAACCTTGAAATATTAGTTATATAAAACCAGAACCAATAAAACTTTAAGGTTCAATACCCTTGGAACAAAAATACATATGTATAGATTTTTCCCAACCCTCAAGGCTTCTTTGAAAATATTTTCAAAACAGTATTATATATTATTGATATACCTACACGATCAATTTTGGTGGTATAACGGTATTAATGTCTATATTATAATTATATTATGAAAACTCAAAGAATTTAACTCAAAATTTAACTTATTTGTGAATATAAAGCTATGAAAAATATTATTATGAGAACACCACGTCACCACACGGCCGTTTTAAGGACATTAAAATACATTCATGCTTTCAAAGTACAGCTTCACTCTTAGTTGGTAATCTACATTTAACAAAACCTGAAATATGAGAATATTTACTAAATTTGAGTTTTTTTTAAATGTACATTTTTTTTATCAAACTGTGTACTAAAATACAAAAAGGGTAGTTTGTATTTGATACGGTCCATGACACGGAAATGTAATGACTTTTAATCATTTTTCATTTTTTTAAAAAAAATTTTGTTAATATTTCCTATATATAACCCTCTCAAAAATAAAGTGTATAATATATTATTATGTCTATTGTATATATTATTCGGCGTGATAATATATGTTTATTAAAAATCACAGAGAGAATAATGTTTTTAAATTAATTTAAATATCTCGAAACCCACGAAATTCCATTATTTACCGACACATTATTATGTCATATTATTATTATACATATTTTTTCATATTAATATTCAGTGTGTGTATTGTGCACAGTTTCAAACCCGCGAAAATGTAACACAACAAAGGCGTTCGTATGAGAGAGGAGATTGGGGGATTTCAACTCTTCTCTCTGTGAAAAATAAATTTACACCAGATGAAATTAACAAATAAATTATAAACAAGGAACGATTTTCCTAACGAAAATTAATTCAGTAACAGGAAGCCGAATTTTAGTTTTATTATATGAATGAATGATATTATATTACTTTCACATTTCTTTTAGAATTTGAGTAAATCAAAAACTACTTAAAAATTTTCCTATCCAATGTATAGTGTGGTTAATCACAAATGTCCTGGTTAAACTGTCAACATTTTTTGTAGACTAATTTTCATAAATTAATATTTTAAATTTAAGGAAATATTAAATTTATATTTTGTTTAACAATATATAAGTAATAATCCTA
Source organism: Pemphigus obesinymphae (assembly GCA_025469235.1). Taxonomy (NCBI): domain Eukaryota; kingdom Metazoa; phylum Arthropoda; class Insecta; order Hemiptera; family Aphididae; genus Pemphigus; species Pemphigus obesinymphae. The sequence goes on from JAIPRL010000206.1 coordinate 79,766, forward strand.
AATACTTGCATATTTATCTTCTAGAGTGTTAAGTTAATAAAATTATTAATGAATAGGTATAATATAATATTACTCTTTGGGTGAAATTTTGTAATATAAACAATTGTACTTTATTAAGTTTATATGCAATATACTAAAGTATGCTAAACTAATATGACACAAAATACATTTTCTCATAATTTTAGAACATTATTTAACCTATTATCATGTACCTACTTGGATTTTAAATGCGTTCCGGTTATAATATAACAACATCGAATCATAAAGTACATATCATACCGTTTTATTTTTATCATGCTATAAAAAATATATTTACTTTGACGATATATGTGTCGTTCGACTTTTGTTATTTATGCTAACCTCGGAACATTGCCAAAATGTATTACCAAATGTTAACCTCTAAAAAACTAAATACATTTTAATCAATAACAATTATTTTAATTTGCCAATAATATCAATTAACGTTCATTTTATGTATATTTTCATCATATTTTTATTTTTATTAATTTTCAAACTAAACTTTTGTTAAAACCTATCAATAAAACTACAAAAAAAAAAAAAAAAAAATACAATAAGTGTATTTTTTTACTCTGTATACACAATAGCAGACAGTACTATTGTGGAAAACAAGAGAATATATTATTGAGGTCAGGCATAAATAATATAATTTATATTTAAAAAAAATATAGAATGAATCCTACAATAAAAATGTTTTAATTATAATCTATATGATCATTTTTTGGCACACAAATATGCTCCAAAAATATATGGAATATATCGCAAATTTGTCGTAAATAATACTTTAGAGACATTATTTTATTCCAATCGTTTTTTTTTTTAGGCCAGGGAACACTAACTATCGAAAACACGTATAAAATATGTTACCTATTTTATTGAAATTGTAAAATATCAATTCCAGAAATTTGATATCATTTTGTTTAAATATTGACGAATTGAATTGTTTTAATTACAAAATATGGAACATATTAAATACTTTAGGTATTATATTTATATACATAATCTTTTAAAATTATAATTTCAGATAAACTTATTATTTTCAACGAATAAAAATCACTAATTATTAGACTTGAATTATAGTTATTATTATAGTCAAAACCTATTGGAAATTAAATAAGAAAAAAAGCATTTGGATATTATTTTAGTAATAAGTATACTTCATTAAATTTAAAATATCAGTTTAAAAAGTAAACTTGAACCCCCTCTATAATAGAACAATAAATACTCTCCCAGGAAAGTCTTGGGACGATCTTATGAGACCTGCAGAACTTTTTAAACCATCCTGGTTTAATCGGAAAGCAGATGACTCTCTACAGACTCTCTATAATGTCCGGCCTAAGTCTGTTTTCCCGATCATACCATAAGATCATGATCCATAATCATATTATGTGATATCTATTATGTTTAACCTGGTATACAACAATATCAGTTATCTCACAGGTGGATCTATTACGTTCCTGATACGAATATGCTGTTGGATACCAATTTAACAATAAATAAAGGGTATCCGAGACGGCATGTGCTATTAAAGCTGTAGGTACAATTAAAAATTTAGGGTTCCCCTCATTGAACCTTATATCCCTTGTGTCCTTGAACCCTTGAGTATATATGTGAGATAGTTTATAATTAAGATTTTATTGTATCAAAAAACAAGAAAAAAAAAGAATTTAAAACGATTCCAAAATGCTATTAAATCTATACAGTTGAGCTCATTTATATGTAAATTACTATAATGTTTTAGTAAATGTTTATTTCACGTTAATTTAATTCCATTATTTAATAGTCCTTAGACGTAGTTATAGTAAGTACTGCGTGTTTATTTCTATGTATCTAAATTATATAGCTGTCAAATACAACTAACTCTTTCCTTTTGCTCATATAACAATTTGATTTCGGTATTGTTAAGAATAATAGCTCGTTATTTATGTTTGGCCATAATTAATTGTTTCCGTTGTTTTTTAGAGGATTTATATTATACATATTACATTAACATGATGTTATGGTTTGCATAATTACAATAGGCTAACTTGACAAAATTAAACATACGTCAAGATAACTTTATAATTATTTCAGAATAACTAATAATGTGTTCAAATCGACTGATATAATATTTTACAATAATACAGTACAATGATAGTAAGTAAAAAAAAAATTTTTATTTTGATCATGACTATTTTTTTTTTTCAAACTTAGAGAATATTTATTATACCCAAAGTTATTTCAAGCTATCTAAATGTTTATTATGAAAAGTTATTTTATACACCAATTTTTTCTTTAAAAAAATACGTTAATGACAAGCTGATAAGTGATAATATAGTGGTATCAACACTACGATATTATATTAATAATTATTCAAGTAATTAGGTAACAGTTGAACTTAGAAAATAGAACTAGATACTTGTGGACACTCAATTGTTATATACAATATAATAAGATATCCGAAATTAGAATAAGATTGATTTTCAAAACAAAATTAATATTCGCGAAATATAAATACATTTATTATTGTTTTAAATTTTTTTTTTTGTACTTTAAAAACCCCGAAGCCATAAATTAAATAATCAACCATTCTGTAACCTTAAAAAAAAATTTTTTTTATATTTTAATTAAAATTTTGCTGTTACAATTTAGAGGTTATATTTAAGGAGGATACTTAAGAATATAAAGAATACTTAAGAAGACTTAGTTCACTTACCTCTATATCAGCACTTAAAATTCGTTTCCTTTACATTTTTCAAAAAATACGATTATAAGTTCAAAGTTAAGTCAAAATAATTCTTCGTTAAAAATAATAATTTTCGAAATTCTATAATAATTGCAGTTATTAATTATGACAGAATAGATTAAAGAAAAAATATATTAACCTTATATTTTTTTCGGTATATTATACATTAATAGTGATAACTGATAACTGACATCATGAGAAACCGTTATAGTTTAAACGAGTTTAAAACAAATGGTCAATGATTATTAAAATCTTAGATAATATCTTATTTTATAATATAATAAAAGTGATATTACACACCACTAGGTATACCTTTTAAAATACAATATTTGACTTTTTTTTAAATATATATTATATTCTATAAATATATTTTATTAGACAATTTCATTGTGAAACACTCGAAATAGTAAAGAGATCACAATCCCTCTGCCATTTTTTTTTCCTAAACCTTAGTCATTGATAATATAAGTATATTTAATATATAATATATAAATAGGACATTTCGGGCGAGATTTTTTGGTTTTGGCGTAACAGATACATATAAGATAATAAATAGAATGAGAAAAACATACGAGACAATAGAGAATAATTAATTTTTATTTTTTTGCTAACAAAGTTATATATAACCGTAGGAATGGAGGGTGGGCAACCTGCAAGCGAGCTTTGACGACGAATGTAAATAGTCGTGGCAGACCCTCTCCCCTGTATTATTATAATAATAATATAACAACCGTTGAATAATTCATTCGGTGTAGCTAGTAGGCCCGTGAATCGAGTATATATTAATTAAGGACTTTTTAAAATTATTTATTTTTCTCCGTTTGTTTTGTTTGTGTATAAAAGGATAACATCGTGACAAAAGAAAATACTTGAATTTGGTATACGACTACCGACGAAAGGAATAGTGCAGCAAAAAACACGTTACTGTAGACACCACGGTGTCATAATGGCGATCTCGTTTAAAATATTCAGGTCGCCGGAAGCTATGTTATTATTTGCCATTTATAATAAATGCAAAAAAGGAAAACATCAAACCGACCTTTTTTAAAATAATAAAAACAATTTTTAACATATCGTTTTGTGTCGTATTGTCCTTGGAAATCGCGTATGTAATACATATTTACGTGTTATTTTTATCCTCCACAACAACACGTATGCGTATAGCCGGTATCAATAACAAAATATCATATTACCCTATATATTATAAGAAAGGGAAATAGATATCTTGACTTTTTCTAAAATAAACAATTTATACGTTACCTTGTATACTTGTGTAATCATTTTGACTTTAGTCCATATATCGATTCAGTCACAATAAATACATTTGACGAATACATTGAAATGATACACACAACAGACATACCTACTTATTCAATGTATAAAATCTGTGCAATTCAAAAACATACCAATCGTGTTCCTTACAGCATAATATGTATCTCTAATGAATCTTTTAATCCAAGACATGCCCCTATAAAAATATAAACTAAATATAAAGAGAAAAATCTAAGATGAACATTAAACAAAAATTTTAAAGATATACGATAGTTCAAGAAATAATTGTGGAATAAATATTAACTTGTTTTTTTGATCATAAAATTCCGAATATCTGATCATATATATGATTTTTTAGCCTCTGATTATAATTAATAATCATTAAACATCTGATAATAATATCTTTGGAATAACAATTAATTTGATTCATCAATCTATGCGTTTCCCTAATCATGATCTTTTCTATCTGTTTGCCTCTCTCACTCGATATTATAGAATTATTAGATATGATGGGAGGTGCGGAATTTACGTTATCAGTTTTTGAATCACTTGAATTTTCGATCACATAATATATTTCGACTAAATCACCTCCACTCAAAAATATGTAATACTTATATAAATATAAAATCGTGTTTTCAATATTAATCTTATATTTCTATATAACGACAGAGGTATCCTCTTTAAACAAACCTGCAACGAGTGGGATCAAAATCTGTGTCCACCATATTGCGTGACCGTCATATCCATCCCCGAAGAACAATAGTTCTTTTCTACACACAAATAAAAATTTTCAAATAAACAACTACACACTATCCAAACATCGAATCAATGGTGAACTTTATATTCACGGACAGTTCGACCTCGGGCTTTTATTAAAAAAAATATATCAACCAAGACACGTGTTCATCCAGCACGACCGGATATCTACTAGACCTATTTATTTAATGGAACAAGAAAAAAACCAAAAAAAAGTCATAAATCTATTTGGGGGAAGCTCTTGGTGTTTAAACGCAATGAATGAGGTTTAGAAGAAGGTCGTTCATATATGAGCTACCGTTATTTACGATCCAGAAACCCCCTAGATTTCCGGAATCGTAACCGAAAAAACATTCTATTTCATGGATGTAAAAAAAAAAAATAAAAGTGTTTGAAAAACTTTCCTCGTATATAGAAAAATATCTAACTATATCTAACTCATACGTGGTCGATATAGGTTCTATACAGTGAACACAGTTAAAAGTAATGATACAAATCACAAGAGTTCTAAAAAAAAAAAACTTATAATAGAATCAATTACAGTTTCTAATTTTGAATTAATATTAATTAATAAACAGTTTCATGAATAAATTCTACGTAAAATACATAGTTTATAATATAATTATCATTTATAGATAGCTATTTATAGGACTGATTACTTAATAGGACTTTTAATGGCCTTAAAAAGGCATTTACGGCCAAAATACCCAACAATTTACTTAAAATAAAATCAAAAAATACTCAAACAGAAAAAGCATTAATAACCTAAGAGTCCGGAAAACTATTTAAAAATAATAATAAAATATTATTCACAGCTAGGCTATATTTTGTAAAACAATTTATATTTATATTCTTTTATTTATGTTTTAAAACTAGATCAAAAGAAAAAGATGCATTGAAATTTATAACCTTAGTTTATTATATTATATATTTGTAAATTTTAATAAAAAATTATAAATTAATGTACAAGTATAAATATAAATATATATAGAAGGTTGTTATTCGTTTAAATTTTGTAACAACAAAATTTAGTGAAAATATTAATATTTTCTCATAATACTTTTGGAAATTTTAAATAGATATGGAAAAAGAAATATTTATCAAACGTTTCTTTATAATAAATGGGTATTTGGGCGGTCTTTCATATTTATAAAAGCACATTAAACTAAGGTATATCGATTTTTATCGTCGAGATAATAATATATAAGCCGGCTGTAGATATTTTAATGTTTACTGTACGTATATTAAAGGTTGATCTAATTATACATTCATTGAAACTTATATAATATTACTATAAAGTTGTATCATAACGAATTACAAAATATTAATGAATATGGTAGTAATAAATTACTGTACGATGTAATGAACGAACGAAATTATTAAAACGAAATAATTACATTTTTTATGTTATGTAATTTTAGAAACCGATCGTTTTTAAATCAAAATAATCATTAAAAGGATTTTCTGTGTTAAAAAATTGTTTTAGAATTAAAACGCTCATTATGAAACCCATTGAGGTGAACATTTGTTGGACGTTCTTGAAAAACAATAATTATAAAAATTTAAAGTTGTAAAAAAATATATTATATAGATATATCGCTGTATTACGCCATATATTAATTTATAGAAAAAATAATTGTTCCCAGACAAAATAACGAAAAATGTTTTTATATTTTTCTGAAAAAAAAAAAAAATTTATGTTCCATACAGACTGAGATGACTGATGAGTAGGTGGTACCTATTGTGCGCAATTCGCGAAATACGAAACGTGCAGTGTAGCCGTTATTATAACGGCCGAAAGTGCAATATCAAACTTTGAAAAAATGAAAAAAAATCTTGGAACAATATATATCATTCGAAAATATGATATTATTAATTCTTGCGACAATTATACGTAATATATAATATTATAATGTACAATAAATGTAATATTGTATAGTGTTCACTGTCTCGGATGGTGGGAGTAATGGTGGCCAGATAAATTATTATTATTAATATTAACCGCCGCCGATACACGCACGCACGCGCGCGAGGTAATTACGTATAATTTATAAGAAAGCATTTTTTCCTCCAGTTATAATATTATCGTCTATTCTCGTGGAAAAAAAAACCCCCTTAACCGAGGTGGTAAAATATACACAGGAGGTCGCAAACGGTTTGTTGACGTAAACCGACACCATATGACATTATACCGACGAATGCGCATCGACTGTAATGGCATTATATATATATATGGGTAGAATACAATCCCCACGACAATAAAACGTCCGATTTCTCAAACGTAATTTCATAAACACGGAAGGGAATAATAATGATAAAGATAAAACACCAGACAAACCGCGAACGTTACGCGTGGTATTATACAGCCGCACCCCCTCAAAGTATTATAGTGTCTCGAAAATTGTTATTTTTATTTTATGTAAATCGCCGATGTACCTATTATATGCCGTGTCCCGAGTGCGGATTATACGAAGAAAGAATATAAGTCGTATGAATATATTATTTGTTATTATTATTACAAAACACTACCAAACGTCCCGTTCTCGAATTACCGCCGTCGCGCCGCCGCCCGGGAATTTTGGACAATTTATTCGTTTGACGTTTGCTGCCGCTCCTGCTCTGCTATTGACTTCTCCTCGAAATCCTTGAGAGGACACTCTCGTGCGGGGCAAGACACGCAAATATTATATCCGACGTTTTAAAAGTGTATCTCAATATTACGGTCTTGCGACCACCTCTCAGATTTACGTCCAGTTCCGGCACTGACACTGTACGTCAGCAAATATTGTGTTATTTTATTGGTTGTACCGAGCGTACGGCACTCTTTCAAAATCTGTTGTTCTCGACTGGGACGATCCTACGACCTTGAAATATATCACGAGCAGCCATGTTGGCTTCATTTTTAATCATATGTTCATATGAACTGGGTGCCAAACAAATTTACATAATAACGATTACTTTGCCGTCGTGATAACCAACCATATCATAATCAATGTCATAACCAACAATTTATGTGATGCCCATGGTAGATCATGTGTGTACACGAGGATTTTGAACATAACTTCATATAGGTAGCAAAACGCTGGTACATCACATCAGTGGAAGTGACGGTTCTGTCACGTTCTAGTGTTATACCACGGATATATATTATGGATACTAGGTACCTAAATAATAGCCGTCTTTGTTTTATATAAACTGTGTAATGTATCGAATCCTGTAATTCGTTATCAAATAGGCATATGTTTACAAAATGTATATGATAACGACACTATGCGTACTACACAGACTAAGATACTATGGACTGGTATCGAAAGATATATTAGCGGAACCAAAATGTTTCTTAATGGCGGGTGTAAAAAATCTAGCAAAACTGTTGCCATCTATGAGCAAAAGTTACATTACTCGTAAATTGATATTATTATAATCACGAGATTATAATATTATATTATTATAGTATCTCATAGCGTTTTCCATCTATTGTATTTGTTTACACTACACTAGTGTAGACTGTATCACACTACACGCGTGCAATAACAAAAGCAGCAATGCATTATCAATTTTATTTAAATTTTACAAAA